>JAJPUD010016782.1:0-33053 GCA_023553655.1 Myrmecobius fasciatus
TGGGAGTTTTCCATTTTACTTAAAACTGGATTCTATATGATGTCTCCTTGGAAGGCAACTTCCTTAAGAAAAAAGGCTGTTTCACTTTTCTGTTTGTATCCACAGAACTTAGCACAGTGCATTGTACATCATAAGCATTTATCAATGCCTTATTCACTCATTCAATAATCATTATATATATATGTATATATATATATACATATATAAAATTATTGAGTACTTCCCACTCATAAGACAATGTTCTAAGTATAATGGATATAAAGATGGATGGTTATAAAGATGAAAAAGCAGGATGGTTAGCAGAAGAACAATTAATGCTGGCCTTGACATCAGTTGATAATCTAGATATATACACAAAAATTATTAATGCAACATAGAATGTGGTAAACTCCATGAAAGTCAGGTACAAAGGTACAAAGAGGGCATGAATTATTTCTAGATGAAGTAATGAAGGGAGCATTCATGAAGGAGGTAGTATGTCAAACCAAGGCTTGAAAAGTTTCTTAAAATTTCAACAGGTCAAGATTAAAAGTGAATTCTAGCAAGTCAAAAGAGTCTAATTAGGAGCATGTAAGTGAGAAAGTATATAATATGTCTGGGGAACAACCCACAATCCTTTTTTATGAATATGGAAGTTGTTCAAAGTGGGTAGTAGAAAAATAGGATGGAAGTTAAAAAGAGACCAGACTAGGCAGGAACTTGAATGTTGTTATGAGGAATTTATATTTGACAATATAGCTAGTAAATAGTTTTTTTGGGGGATGGAGGAGGGGCTTTGAAGGAAATAATTTGTCTCTCCCACTATCCCCCTCAATTGAGCAAATTACGAACACACAAAGAACAGTCCCTTCAACATATAGTTATGCAGTCTGATAAAATAAATTTCCACACTAGACATGTTTTAAAATATATTCACTATTTTTGAAAGAATGTGAAGAATTTTGCAAAGAAATTCTCTGAAGCAAATTCTACCCTGAGATACCAAGTTAACTGCTATTATTCAAATGGGTATCCTCTCTCTTCAACATTCTAGTTAGCTTTCAGTTGTTGCTCCAGTGCCACTCAAAGTAAATATAAATTCACTCAGGTGTGGAATAAACCTTTTAAGCAGAAGAGATAGAAAAGACTGAAAAAATCCATAAATACAGTTTCCCTCAAGGAAAGACAATTAAAATCAATAGTTTCTAAAGGCAAGCAAAGAGATTGTGAGCAATTTTATTTAATAAACTTACATTTGCTGCACTAGATATTTCATATTCCAGAGCTAACAGAGCTGGGGTTGAGAAAAAGTATAATAAAATAACCTCCTCAGAATGCATTAAATACAATCCTATTATCAAAAGATTGGATTGGATCTAAGTCACAGTAAGTTTCTTAACTGTCACTGTCTTCTGATTAATTAGGAACTCTGTAGATGATCAAGGGTCATGAACACTGTCTCAGGAAGTCATTGTTTTGAAAAGAAGGCACCATTAGTTATGAATGTAGGGAGATGATAGATCTCAAAACCACTTATTAGTACACTGACTAGACAATTGTTCTGGCCTCCAACTTCCCATCCTCAACACATACTCAGATTTAATTTTCTCTTTGTTGTGAATTAAGCATGAGTCTTCATCTACTGTATACTCTAAGAACCTATAACAAATGGCTAATATTCAAAAGCCCACTTGCTCCATAGTTCCTCTCTTTTCTATGGGTCAACCAACCATTCTCTCTACTTTGGCTTGTAATTACAGACAAAATAAATCATTTTACTGGGATTCCAAATTATAAATAGTGCTTATGTGGTAAATGTGTCAAGTGGTGATACTAATAGCTAGCATTTATGTAGTATTTTAAAGTTTATAAAACGTTATTTCATTTAATCTTCAAAACAACTTTATGAAATAGGTACTATTATTATCATTTTACAGATGAAAAAACTGAGGTTGAAAAATTAAATAACTTATGAGGACAAGAAAAGTTTGAGAAGGTTGTAAAAAGGGGGAAAGCATTCTAAAGAAGATAAAGATGTATCCACAAAGATCAAACCAGAATAGGTGGGTAGACTGAGAAATAATACGAAAAGACAAAATTGGTTTTCATAATTTATAGTTTTTTTAAAAAGACTTCTAAATGCCTGAAATACTCTAATTTCTCATTCACATTTCTTAGGATCTGTAATTTTCTTTAAAATTTAAATCCAATGTCACTGCCAACATGAGAGAATTCCTGATGACTCAACTGCTAGTACTTTTCCTCCAAAATTACTCTGTTTATTTTGTCTATTTTTCTTCATATTTCTGTTGGCTGTTTCAATGGAATATAAGCATAGTGAGGGCAAGCATTGCATGGTTTTCCCTCCTGCACCTGGCATTGTACCTGAACAAAGGTACTAAATAAAAACGTGTTTGTTGATTTAAACTGACAAAAACTGAAGAAGTTGGAAAAGGTAAACTGATATAAGAAAAATGATCACTATATAGCTAAATCATTTGATGTAAAGACCAACCGCTCTAGAAAAACTACTAATAATCAGCTTGATGGCATATTTCATGGTAAAATTAATGAAACAAGTACTTTAGGAGGAATCTATGACTGAGGAATTTTTTCTATATTTTTTTTTACTCACAAGACAGAAAGAGGAAAAGAAATATTTTTATTCTTGAATATGAGGTAAACATTTATCTGTCTTCTGGACTTATACTGATTCAATGACACCTTTAGTGATATAAGCCTCTTTTGTCCATGTACCTAGGTGGAAAAGCTCAGCTAGACCCAGAACCGACCAAGAGCTTTAATTTCAACTTTCTAATTGGTCTAGAAAGGCTTCTCAATTGGCCTCCAATATCCAAGTAAAGCTGAATTCAGTCCAAACTATAAATTATATTACTGCTAGTAGCAATAGTTAACTGTTTTTTTTTTATAAATCAGTTAAGGCAAAGATTTTTGTTTTGTTTTTTGGCATGGGAATATGATATGATCTGTCACTTTGAATTCTATATATTATACTATTACTAGAGTTTCTCCCTCAGTCAACTGCAACTATAAAAAATGTAATCTATTATAATCAACTGTAAAAGATTCCCTGTTCCCTTTTCACGTTTTCATGAAAGAAGTTTTCAGCATATAAACAAACCATGCTCATAAAAATATATTCTTAATTTTTAAAGAATTATTTCATCTGAAAGAGAATTTTGGGAAGATAGAATAATCCAGAAAACTTTAGCTGTACAAATTTTCTCCACAAAATAGACTAGAAAAATCACCTCAGAGTAAATGCAGAGCAGCAGAAGTAAACAAAAATTGTAACAATTCAATAGTATTCCTTACACAACTTGAAAAAAACCCAGGAAAGACTCTATATCCACTTGGCAGATATTTGGCATAAGTGAAATGCCAACACCTCCAGGCCATCTGCAGAATCAATAAGCCTTGGAGCAGCTAGGTTGCCTCAGCTTTAGAAATTTTCTTTTCCCAGACAGTATGGGGAGTCAAAAGGCTGAGTATGTGAAAATAGAAGGACCTCCTTCTTTTGTCAAGGAACTCCAAGCATGTTTCCCAGAAGTCTTGTGAGTGTGGGAACAGAAAGGTGGCACTCTGTTGGCTATGGGTACTTGTAGGAAAGCACAATCCATGGTTTCAATTTTAAGGCAGAGGGGACAGTTGTAGTTTACATCCCCCAGAGGTATGTCGGAGAGCAAAATCATTTGCAGGTCAATTGAACTGGGGACCCTAAATGTGGCTTAAGGGTGGAAAGGAGAGCCCAAGCCTGGTTCCCAATATAGATCTTCCAAGGAAGAATTGAAGCTTGGGACACACATCATTCTTCACACCTTAGGACTAGAACTAGATAACATTAATAACTGCTAAAGCCAAAATAAAGCTAAACAAAATAAGTAAGCTAAAGGAAAAGAATATAACCATAGCTACTAAGAGATAGAGAAGATCTAGGTTCATATTCAAATTAAGATAATGAAGCTAAAAAAAGTCACTCCCTTTTCAAATAGAAATGTTAAATGGTCCTAAGTCCAAAAAGGATTGTTGGAAGAATGTAAAAAGAACTTTAAAGATCAAATAAGAGAGACTGAGCAAAGAAAAGCATAAAAAAGATAAGAGCAATCCAAGAAAATTATGAGGAAAATCAACTGAAAAATAGAAAATCAAAAAACTTAAGGAACAAAAAAGTTTCTTAAAAAACTCTAATTGGATAAGGGAAAGGTAATGACATTATAAATCACCAATAAATAATTAAATCAAATCAAAAGAATGAAAAATAGAATATAAAACACTCATCAGAAAAACAACTGATCTATATAAGAAATCAAGGAGAAATAATATAAGAATAGTCAGTCTACCTGTAAATTATGATCTCATAAAAAGTAATCTTCATATACTATAATAAATTATCAAGAAAAATTTCCCTGAAGTTTTAGAACAAGAAGGTAAAGTAGAAATGAGAAAAAAAATCTATTGATCATATTGATCACTACTGAAAGAGATTCCAGAAGGAAAATTTACAGGAATAGCCAAGTTTCAAAACTTCTTTTATAAAGAGAAACTAATGCAAACAACAAGAAAAGATCATTCAAATATCATGGAACTAAAATATGGATTACATAAGACCTAGAGGTCACTAGATTGAAGGATTGTAAGTCTTAGAATACTATATTTCACAGAGCTAAAGAGATGGAGTAATGACCAAGGGTTATTTATCTGGCAAAATTAAATATAATTCTGAATTTATTTTTTAAAAAATAGATGCTTAAAAAACTGATTTTTTTTCTTAAAAGCTTTTTATTTTCAAAACACGTCATTTTTCTACATTGACCTTTGCAAAACTCTTTTTTTGTTCCAAGCTTTTCCCCTCCTTCCTCCCACCCCCTACCCCTAGATGACAGGTAATCTAATACATGCTAAATATGTTAAATTATATGACAAATCCAGTATATGTATACATATCTACACAAATATCTTACTGCACAAAAAACATCAGATCTAGAAATAGAAAAAAAAAAAACAACCTAAGAAGGAAAATAAAATGCAGGGAAATATTCACAGAAAGCATTAAAATTCTATGTTGTGGTTCACACTCAGTTCCCTCAGGCCTCTCTCGGGATGTATATGACTATCTTCCTTGCTGAACAATAGGAACTGGTTTGAATCACATCATTGTTGAAGAGAACCATGTCCATCAGAATTGATCATCGTATAGTCTTGTTGCTGTGTATAATGTTCTCCTGGTTCTGCTGATTTCACTCAGCATCAGTTCATGCAAGTCTCTCCAGGCCTCTCTGAAATCATCCTGCTGGTCTTTTCTTACCAAACAATAATATTTCATAATATTCATATGCCATAATTTATTAAGCCATTCTTCAATTGATGGGCATCCTTTCAGAAAAACTGATATATTTTCAAATATTTTTGACAAAAGCAGCAGAAATTATTGGAAAATTCCACATATAATATCCAGAAGAAATATAAAGTACAATTATAGACCAATTATAAGGGATTCAATAAAGTCAAATGTTTATTTCTTTATATGCGGAAATGTTATCAGAATTCTTATCATTATTATTTGGTCAGTTTAAAAGGAAGACTTGGGCTGAGTTATGTATGCTGGAGTGATTGTAAAAAAAAAATACAACTATGAGGAGAGAAAAAAAGGAAGAAATTATCTCATACAAATGAGGCATAAAAGGAACAACTGATTCAGAAGAAGCAAGTAGGGGAAGCAAAGTAGTGTCTTATTCTCATCAGGAGTGGGTTAAATAGGGAACTAGATATAGATGGACAAAGATACAGAAGTGTATGTTACATATATACATATATAGACACGTGTAATATATAACATATACATGAGGTATAAAAGTCTTCTAAAAGGACTAATATAGAGGCAATGGGGTGAAGTGAAAGCAGAAGATAAGAGAGCGTGTCTTAGAGGGATGCATAAGGTAAGGAATAGGAATGAGGAGGGATAAGGTAAATAGGGTAAGGATAATTAGGACAAACAGGAAGAAGGGGAAAATATAATCTATAGCTCAAAATGTGAATGGCATTAATTTATTTAAAAAACAGAAATGGATAGCATGTACACAAAAATAAAGAACTGGAGTAGAATTTATTATTTAAAAAATAGCAGGCATGAACTGATGGTGAGTGAAATGAGCAGAACCAGATCATTATACACAGCAACAACAATATTACATGATGATCAATTCTGATGGACATGGCTCTCTGAAACAAAGAAATGTCTCAAACCAGTTCCAATTGTTCAATGAAGAAAGCCATATACACCCAGAGAGAGGGATATGAAATGTGGACCACAACATAACATTTTCATGCTCTCTATTGAGGTTTGCTTGCATTGTATTTCCTTTCTCTGATTTTTTTTTCTTGAAGATACGATTTTTCTTGCACAACAATAAGTGTGGAAATATGTATACACATATTTGACTTGTCAAGCATTTTAACATAATTAACATATAGTGGACTTCAGGCCATCTAGGGGAGGGGAGGGGACTGGGGGGAAATTTGTAACAGAAATCTTTGTAAAGATCAATGCTAAGGAACTACCCATACATATGTTATGCAAATAAAAAGCTTTAATAAAAATAAAAGAAAAGAAAAAGAAATGAAGTCATAGATCTTCCTCCAGACCCCAATTATTTATATTTTAAGTATTTACATCAACTTAAACAAAATAATATCATCTTATCTTTTTCTTCTGTTTATGTTATTGGAATTTGTTGCTGTTATAATTGATTTTCATGTGATGGTCATCGTTATGTATGTTGTGATACCAGCAATCCAGAAACATTAAATTCCCCATGAGTGGGGGTATTACAGGAATATAATGTATATGTTCATATAAATTGCACTGTATCATTTCACATAAATCTCTGTATTTCTTTGTATTATATTTGTCATTTCTTATGATGTAATGATATCCCGTTATGTTGATAAAGCATAATTCTTTAATTCCTTAACTATTAAACATATAGATTGTTTTAAGATTTTCCTCTTTGGAATATTTTATATGTAACAGTCCTTTTCCCCCTTTTAATAATATTCATAGGAAATAAATTTTAGGAATTATTTGGTTAAAATATACAATAATAAAAATAGTGTATTGAAGAAAAATAAAATAAAATAACAGGTAGTAATCATGATCTCAAACAAGGTTAAAGATAAAATAGACAATCAAAATAGAAAACTAGGGACACTATCCAGTGTTACCAATATTATTTTGGACTATTTAAAATAACTAGACAGCATAAGATACCAGAGAATATACTTGCCAAAAGAGATACAGAAACTATGTAAACATAATCATAAAACACATTTTATACAAATAAAGCCAGATAAAAATAATTAGAATAAACTTTATTGTTCATAGAAAGGAAAGCCCAATAAAATAAAAAATGGCATTTTCACTGAAACTATTTCTTCAATGTCAATCCAATTAAATTAATAAAAAATATTTTGCTGAATTAGATAAAATAATAACAAATTTTTTTTGGAAGAACAAAAATTTAGGAATTTTAAAGACATGGGGATGGAGGGAGATGGGAAATGTAAATGAAGAAGATTCAGCAATATCAGACCTTAATATAGTATAAGGCCAGAGCAAAAAAAAAAAAAAAGTTGTAAAGTTGAAGGATAAAGTGCATAAGCTTGATTATTTTAATTTTTAAAGCCAGAACCTTTCATCATTTCAGAATAGCAAGATATTTGTCAAATTTTTACAATGGAAAATCAAAATAAATAAAAAGAAAAATGGAGAAATAATAAAGTCTTCAAATAACAACTAATAGAAACTGAAAGATATAAGACCACCACAGAAAAGGCTTCATTATAACACATAAAATGTTATTTGGTAAAATATTCTTTTTCCCCTGCCAAAAGAGATAATACTTCAACATTAGTTGGATCCCTGAAAATGAAATGGAACAGTGCAAGAATCTACAGAATGGATTCAAAAGTTGATTGAAAAATAAACAATTTAAGATATAAATAAAAACAAAAATAAATACAGAAATTCGAGTTCTCAAAAAGAAATACAAAACATTAGGCAGTTGGCTATTTAGACCTAATTATGGGAAACCTCACTACAGCAGAAGACAATCTGAAAGAATTTGGCAAATTTAGAATTTAGAAATGCATTTATAGAAGAGAGAATGTCAGAAGTGGGAAAAAAGCAAGATAGTAAAATTGGAATAATAGTTAAGGTACCTATACATCAAAGATATTGACCTTGAAGATACTACACAGTGGGGGGCTAGAAACAATCTGGAGGACTGAGTAGGGAGAAACTGGAAGCAGTCATGGATGACTGAATGAAAAATCAGTCCCTAAAAACTTAATCTGATGGGGGGGGGGAGTGGAGCAAAAAGGATGGAGAGGAGAGATGCAGTTTTCTGATATCCCTCAAAGTAACAGTAAATCTAGCCTCTGAAGTGGTTTTGGAGAGAAATAATACACAAATATTTGGAGATTAACAAATTTCCAGGAGAAGATAATTTGGAAAATCTTCAGAAAAGGTCTATTCCAATCTGGAAGGAGGGAAGCAGGCTGAGCACAGGCAACTGAGCTCAGAGACCTAGAGCTATGTGGGTCTCCCCACCAGGGAATCTACCCTGAGGAATCTGCAGCAGTGTTGACTGTTCTATCCTGGTTGCCAGTAGACCAGCAGATTAGCTTTAAGACATCAAAAAATATATACAAAATACAAAAGGCAAATAGTGAGCTTCTAAATCCCAGAATATCACAGAACCTGACCATGTACACCTAGCACTGGATGTTATCACTGAACCAGCACAGCCACTGTCACCTCTAAAGGAAGTTTGGACAATCTATGCTTTGCCCTAACAACAGACCTCAACCTTTAAAAAAACTTTGCAAAAAAGCGAAAAGAATTCAGATCATAGATAGTTTTTATGGATAAAGAGAAGAAGATATTTCAAATCCTGAGGACATTAAAAGCAGATCATCTCCAGATGAAGCCACAAAGGGTGATATCAATTGGCCCCCATCTCACAAGGCTCTTGGAAGAATTCAGAAAGAATCTTAAAAGAGAGTTAGAAGAAAAATGGGGAAAGAAAATGAGAACTTTGCAAGATGGTTTGGAAAAGGAAACACAGAAATTATCTAAAAAATAACTCCTTACATAATAGATTTAATGCAATGGAAAAGGGAAATTAACTCCCTGAAAAACAGAATTTGTGAAATGGAAAAAAAATCCATAGAACAAAACAAGTCATTTAAAATTCCAATTGGCCAAATACAAAAGGAGCTAAAAAAGGTAAGTGAAGAAAATAATAAAGTAAAAATTAGAATTGAACAAAAAGAAAGAAATGACTCAATGAGACATCAAGAAACAAACAAAATCAAAAAGAAAAAAGAAAAAAATAGAAGAAATTGTAAAAAAAACTCATTGAAAAGACAAATGGCAGGGATGACATGAAAAATAGATTTAGGAGAGACAATGTAAAAATTATTGGACTTCCTAAAAACCATGATGAAAAACAAAACAAAACAAAACAGACATTATCTTTCAGGAAATTATCAAGGAAAACTTCACTGATGTCCTAGAATAGCCATTGAAAGAATTCACAAATCATCTCCTGAAAGAGACTCCCCAAAATGAACAAAATTATTGGATCAAGGAAAAAATATTGCCAGCAGTCAAAAAGAAAAAAAAATCAAATACTAAGGAGCCACAATCAAGAATACCTAGTACCTAGCAGTTTCCAACTTAAAGGATGAAGAGTCTGGAATCTGATATTCCAAAAAACCAAAGAACTTGAATTGCAGCCAAGAATTAACTATCCAGCTAAATTTAGCATTATCTTTCAGGGGAGAAGATGGACATTTAATGATAAAGGCAAATTTCATTTATTTCTGATGAAACGATCAGAGCTGAACAAAAAAAAAAATGACCTCTAAATACAGAACTCAAGAGAAACATAAAAAGGTGAAAAGGAAAGAACTCTTGAGAACTATTTCTCTGTTGTGGGTATACTTAGAGAGTGCAGGTATAATTTGATTTTACTATCATAATATTAAAAAAATAGAAATGGAAAGGGGATTGTACTGTAAACAGAAGAAAATGGAGCTAAAATGAGAGAAATTACATCTCATTAAGAGGTAAAAAACGGAAGGAAATAAACATTGTGTGAATCATACTCTCATTAGATTTGGCTAAAAGAGAAAATATTAGACATATTTGTTTTCACAGAGAAACTTGTGTCACCTTATAAGGAAGTGGAAGGGGAAAAGGGAAAGGAAAGGGGAAGCTAATAGGAAGGAACAGAGAAGTAGTAGTGGAAAGATATAAGAAAGGGGAAGGAGTTGTAAATAAGAAGGGCTATTTGAGGGAGGTGTTCAGAAACAAAATACTGGGTAGGAGAGAAAAGGGAAAAGAAAAAAAAAACATAATTAGGGATAAATTAGATGGTGGGAAATAGAAAAGTAATCATTTTAACTGTGAATGTGAATGGGATGCACCTTCCCATAAAACAGAAGCAGATAGCAGACTGGATTAAAAATCAGAATCCTACAATTTGTTGTTTACAAGAAACACATTTAAAGCAGAGTGGTACCTTTAGAGTAAAGGTAAAAGGGTGAAATAGAATCTATTATGCTTCAGCTGAAGTAAAAAAAAAATAGCAGGGATAGCGATTCAGATCTCAGATTAAGCAAAAGCAAAAAATAAACTTAATTAAAAAGATCAGGAAGGAAACTCTATCTTCCTAAAGGGTACCATAGATAATGAAATAATATCAATACTAAACATATACAGACCAAGTGGTTTAGCAGGCAGATTCCTAGAAGAGAAGTTAAGGGAGCTGTAAGAATAGACAGCAAAACTATACTAGTGAAGGATCTCAACCTTGCTCTCTGACCTAGATAATCGGATCAAAAAATAAATAAGAAAGAAATGAAGAAGGTAAATATAATTTTAGAAAAGTTAGATATGATAGATCTTTGAAGAAAATTGAATGGGAGAAGAAAGGAGTATACTTTTTTCTTGGTGATTCATGGAACCTATTCAAAAATTGACCATATATTAGAGCATAAACACCTCAAACTCAAATGCAGAAATAGTAAATGCATTTTTTCAGGTCATAATGCAATAAAAATATATATGCAATAAAAGGCCAGGGAAAATAGACCAAAATTAATTGGAAATTAAATAATATAATCATAAAGAGTGAGTTGGTAAAACAACAAATCATAGGAATAATTGATAATTTCATCCAAGAGAATGACAATAATGAAACAACATACAAAAATTTGTGGGATGCAGCCAAAGCAATAATAAGGAGAAATTTTATATCTCTAGATACTTAGTTGCATAACATAGAGAAGAAGACCAGTGAATTGGACTTAGAACTAAAAAAGCTAGAAAAAAGAACAAATTAAAATCCCCAATTAAATATTAAATTTGAAATTCTGAAAATAAAAGGGGAGATCAATAAAAATTAAAAGTAAGATAACTATTGAAGAGAAAATTAGAGCAATAATTGTGAGTTATTTTGCCCAACTATATGACAAGAAATTTTCTAATCTAATGAAATGGAGGAATACATACAAAAATATAGATTGCCCAGATTAACAGAAGAGGAAATAAATTACTTAATTAGTCTAATTTTAGAAAAAAGAAATAGAACAAGTTATTAATCAACTCCCTAAGAAAAAATCTTTAGGGCCAGATGGATTTACATGTGAATTCTTTTTCTTTTTTTTTTCTTTTCTGAGGCAATTGGGGCTAAGTTATCCAATTCACACAGCTAGGAATAGTTAAGCGTCTGAGACCAGATTTGAACTCAGGTTCTCCTGACTTCAGGGCTGGTGTTCTGGTCACCTTACTATCTCTATATGTGAATTCTACCAAACATTTCAAGAATGACTAATTCCAATAATATGCAAAGTATTTGAAAAAAATAAGGACAGAAAATGTCCTACCAAATTCCTTTATGACAGAAATGGTGCTGATATCTTAACCAGTTAGGGGAAAAACAGAGAAAGAAAATTATAGACCAATTTCCCTAGTAAATATTGATGCAAAAATCTTAAATAAAATATCATCAAAGATATTACAGAAAGTCATTCCCAAGATAACACAATATAACTAAGTATGATTTATACCAGGATTGCAGAGCTGGTTCAATACTAAGAAAACTATTAGTATAATTGACTATATCAATATCCAAACTAACAAAAATCATATGATTATCTCAATAGAAACAGAAAAGCATTTGATAAAATCCAACACCCATTCCTATTAAAAACACTAAAGACTTTAGAAAAAATGAAATTTCCCTTAAAATCATTAGTAATATCTATTTAAATCTGTCAGCAAGCATGATATGTTGGGACATCAATGGGGACAGACAGAACCATTCCCAATAAGATCGGGATGAAACGGGATTGCCCACTATCACTATTACTATTCAATATTTTATTAGAAATGCTAGCTTTGCAGAACCAGGAGATCATTATTCACGGCAACAACAATATTATATGAGGATCAGTTCTAATGGACATGACTCTCTTCAACAATTAAATGCTTCAAACCAGTTCCAATTGTTCGGTGAAGAGAGCCATATATACACAGAGAGAGGGATGTGAAATGTGGACCACAAGATAACGTTTTCATGTTCTCTATTGAGGTTTGCTTGCATTGTATTTCGTTTATCCGGTTATTCTTTCTTGTAGATACGATTTCTCCTGCACAAAAAATGATCCAATAACTATACATATATTCAATTTCGTAAGTATTCTAACATAATTATCATGTAGTGGATATCCTGCTATCTAGGGGAGAGGTGGGGAGTAGGGGGGAAAATTTGTAACAGAAAGCTTTGTAAGGGTTAATGTTTAGGAATTACCCATATATATGTTTTGCAAATTAAAAAAATAAATAAAAAAGAAATGCTAGCTTTGACAATAAGAAGAAAAAGAGATTAAAGGAATTACACTAGGTCTTTGCAGGTGATACTTAGAGAATCCTAGAGAATCAAGTAAAAAAGTACTAGAAACAATTCACAACTTTAGCAAAGTTGCAGGATACAAGATAAGTCTACATAAAATCATCAGCATTTTTCTACATTACCAACAAAGCCCAACAACAAGAGATTCCAAAAAAAATTCCATTTAAAATAAGCTTCAATAATGCAAAATATTTGGTAGTCTACTTGCCACGGCACAGTCAGGAATTATAAGAACACAACTATAAAGCACTTTCCTCAAAAATATCAAGTGCTTGTAGGTGGGCCAATCTAATAAAATAAAAAAGAGTACTATCTAAATTAATCTATTTATTTAGTGGCAAACCAATCAAACTCCCAAGAAATTATTTTACAGATCTAAAAGGTAAAATAATTTCAAGGGAATTAATAAAAAAAATGCAAATGAAGGTGGTCTAACTGTGCCAGACCTAAAACTAGTACAAAGCAGCACTCATCAAAAGCATGTGATACTGGCAAAGAAACAGAATAGTTGATCAATGGAACAGATTAGCTTCACAGGACAAAATAATGACTATAATAATCTAGTGTTTGACAATCCCCAAAATCCTAGCTTTTGAGATAAGAATTCACTATTTGATAAAAACTACTAGGAAAATTGGAAACTAGTATTGCAGAAACTAGGCATTGACCCACACCTAATATCATATACCAAGATAATATCTAAATGGGTTCATGATTTAGTTATAAAGAGTGATATTATAAGCAAATTAGAAGAACATAGTATAGTTTACTTCTCATTTCTGTGAAAAAGGAAGTAATTTGTGGCCAAACAAGAACTGGAATTCATTATTGAACACAAAATAGATACTTTTGCTTATATTCAGTTAAAAAGTTTTTGTACAAATAAAATTAATGCAGACAAGTTTAGGAGGGAAGCAATAAATTGGGAAATCATCTTTACATTTAAGGGTTCTAATAAAGGCCTCATTTCTAAAATATATAGAGAATTGTGTCATATTTATAAGAATTCAAACCACTCTCCAAACAATAAATGGTCAAAGAATATGAACAATTTTCAGATGATTAAATTGAAACTATTTCTATGCATATGAAAAGGTGCTCCAAATCACTATTGATCAGAGAAATGTAAATTAAGACTACTCTGAGATACCACTACATATCTCTCAAATTGGCTAAGACAACAGGAAAAAATAATGATGAATTTTGGAGGTGTTGTGGGAAAACTGGGACACTGATACACTGTTTTTGGAACTGTGAATAGATCCAGTCATTCTGGAGACTAATTTGGAACTATGCCCAAAGATCTATCAATATGTGCATATCCTTTGACCCAGCAAAGTTTCTACTTGGCCTATATTCCAAGAGATTTTAAAGGAGAGAAAGCAACCAACATGCGCAAAAATGTTTATGGCAACCCTTTTTGTAGTATCAAGAAACTGAAAACTGAGTGGATGTCCATCAGTTGGAGAATGGCTGAATAAGTTATGGTATATGAATGTTATGGAATATTATTTTTTATGAGAAACTATGAGCAGGATGATTTCAGAGAGGCCTGGAGGGACTTATATGCATTGATGTCAAGTGAAATTAGCAGAACCATGAGATCAATGTACATGGCAAAAACAAGATTGATGATCAATTCTTTTGGACATACCTCTTTTCAACATTGAGATGATCCAGGCCAGTTACAATGATCTTGTCATGAAGAGAGCCATCTACACCCAGAGAGAAGACTATAGGAACTGAATGTTGATCACAACATAACATTCTCCCTCTTTTTGTTGTTTGCATGCATTTTATTTTCTTTCTCATTTTTTTCCTTTTTTGATTTGATTTTTCATGTGTATCAACATAATTGTATAAATATGTATGCACACATTGATTTTAACATATATTTTACCATGTTTAACATATTTGATTACTTGCCATCTTGGAGAGGGGTATGGGGAAGGTGGGGAAAATTGCAACACAAGGTTTTGCGAGGGTTAATATTGAAAAATTATCCATACACATGTTTTAAAAATTAAAAAGCTTCAAAGAAAAAAGATAAAAATAAAAAAGATACTAATGCAACAACGACAAAAATACTTAATCTAATTCAGATGACCAATTCGAAAATAGGGCAGCTTGGTATAGTGCCAATTATGGAATCAGTTAAAGTCAGTTTAAACATCCCCTCTCTGATACTAATTATTTCCATAACATTGACCAAATTAGTCCACTACCCTGAGCCTTACTTTATTTGCAAAATGAAAGGGTTAGCAGCAGTGTTTCTATTGGGCTTATATCCCAAAGAGATCTTAAAGGAAGGAAAGGGACTCACATGTGCAAAAATGTTTGTGGCAGCCCTTTTTGTAGTGGCTAGAAAGTGGAGACTGAATGGATGCCCATCAATTGGAGAGTGGCTGAATAAATTATGGTATATGAATGTTATGGAATATTATTGCTCTGTAAGAAATGACCAGCAGGATGATTTCAGAGAGGCCTGGAGGGACTTGCATGAACTGATGCTGAGTGAAACGAGCAGAACCAGGAGATCACCATACACGGCAACAACAGTATTACATGATGATCAATTCTGATGGACATGGCTCTCTGCAATAAAGAATTGTCTCAAACCAGTTCCAGTTGTTCACTGAAGAAAACCATATACACCCAGAAAGAGGGACATGAAATATGGACCACAACGTAACATTTTCATGATCTCTATTGACATTTGCTTGCATTGTGTTGCCTTTCTCTGATTCTCTTTTTTTCTGGTAGATAGGATTTTTCTTGCATAACTTCTCAAGCATTTCAACATTATTAACATGTAGTGGACTTCCTGCCATCTGGGGGAGGGGAGGGGACTGGGGGTAAAATTTGTATTGGAAAGCTTTGTAAAGATCAAGGTTGGGGAACTACCCATACATATGTTATACAAATAAAAAGCTTAAAAAAAAAAAAGAAATAACCAGCGGGGGGGAGGGAGGGTGGAGCCAAGATGGTGAATTGTAGACATCATTCTCTGTGAGATCCTGAGACCTTCCCTCAGACCCAGACAAATTAAGCCTCCGAACTGGTTCTGGAGCAAGGGCTCCATTGACTTGGAGTACAGTGAACTTCTATCAAAAATTTACTTTGAAAGAACTCCAGAGAAGGTCAGTTTCAGAGGTCCAGGGGATCAGCAGCTTGCTGCGATCAGATGCCAATGTTCCCGGGGCAGAAGATGGGGCTGGGACAGAGCAGCGGATTTTAGGCGCCCAGAAAGTCCCTGGGAGACATTTGGGCCACTTTGCTCTACTTGCAGGCAGGTGCTTTGGCAGATCTGCCTTTGGTAAAGGGTGGATTGAGAGCAGCTGAAAGCGTGGTCCATGTGCAGATCTAGCCCCACCAGCCTCGGACCAGAAGTCAACTCGGCAAACTGCCCGAGGGCAAATTGAAAGGGCTACCACTCCTGCTTGTGATTCATACCTCAGCTCAAAAACATGAGCAAGAAGAAGACAGCTCTCACCATAGACAGCTTTTATGGAGAGAAAGAAGGGCAGACCCCAGATCCTGAGCTTCTGAAAGCAATCCCAGAGGAAGCCACAAAGGCAGAGATGAGCTGGTCCCGCTTTGAAAGGCTTACCTGAAAGATTGCATAAAGAATCTCAAAAGAGAGTTAGAAGAAAAATGGAAAAATGAATTGAGATCAGTGCAAGAAGGAAATATCGCCCTGCAACAGAGATGTGAAAAACTGGAAAAAAAGCCTGGTGAATTGGAAAAAGACAACAATTCACTGAAAAACAAAATTGGTGAATTGGAAAAAGACAACAATTCACTGAAAAACAAAATTGGTGAATTGGAAAAAATCACCAATTCACTGGAAAATAAAAATGGTGAATTGGAAAAAGACAATTCACTGAAAAATAAAATTGGCAAAATGGAAAAAGAATGCAATGAAGCAAAAAATTCAATTGGCCAGGTACAAAAGGAGCTAAAAAAGATAACTGAAGGAAATAATACTTTAAAAATTACAATTGAACAAATAGACGTAAATGACTCAATAAGATTTCAAGGATCAGTCAAACAAAAACAAAAAAAAATGAAAAAATAGAAGAAAATATGAAATATCTCCTAGGAAAAACAACTGACTTGGAAAACAGATTGAGGAGAGACAATCTAAGTATTATTGGACTCCCTGAAAGCCACAATGAAAAAAAGAACCTTGATTCTATCTTTCAGGAAATCATGAAAGAAAATTGCCCTGATGTTTTAGAATCAGAAGGCAAAATTGGCCTTAAAAGAATTCACTGATCACCTCTTGAAAGAGAGCCCAAAATTAAAACCCACAGGAATATCGTGGCTAAATTTCAGGATTATAGCACCAAGGAAAGGATATTGCAAGCAGCTAGAAAGAAACAATTCAAATACTGAGGAACTGTAATTAGAATCACACAAGATCTGTCAGTTTCCACATTAAAGGATCAAAGGACCTGGAATCAGATATTCGGAAAGGCAAAAAAACTTGGATTACAGCCAAGAATAAGTTATCCAGCTAGAATGAGCACTATCTTCCAGGGAAGAAGATGGTCATTCAATGATACAGGAGAATTTCACCTATTTCTAAAGAAAAGACCAGATCTAAACAAAAAATTTGACCTCCAGATACAGAACTCCAGAGAAGCATAAAAAGGTAAAAAGGAAAGAACTCTTGAGAACTGTATTTCTACTATAGGTATCCTTAAAGAATGGGGGTATAATTCAATTTTACTTTGATAGTAATGGAAAAGAAATTAGAGGTAGAAGGGGTATCTTACTGAAAAAAAAGGGGAAAGCAGGCAAAATAAAGTTAAAAAAGGAGGTAAAATAAGGCAAAATCTCATAAAGAGATATAGAAGATCTAATATAACTGAGGGAAATAAGGGAGGGTGATGAGTATTGTGTAAACCTTACTCTCATTAGATTGGGCTCTAAGAGAGTATATCAGACACATTTGGCTTCAAAGAAAACCTTGGCCCTCCTTATAGGGAAATAGGAGGGAAAGGAGGAAAAGAAAGGGATAGACTAATAGAAGGATTAGGGGAAAGGTGTAAAAAAGAAGGAGGAGTTCTAAAGGGGGGAGGACTGTTAGAGGGAGTTGGTCATCAAAAATAAAATACTGGGGATGGGGGGAAGGGAGAAAGGGGAAAGGGAAGAGAAAATCATAACTGTGTAAATAAAATGGCAGGAAATACAGATATAGTTATTTTAACTGTGAATGTGAATGGGATGAACTCTCCCATAAAACGTAAGCGGATATCAGACTGGATTAAAAGCGAGAATCCTACAATATGTTGTTTACAAGATACACATCTAAAACATAGAGATACATACAGAATGAAGGTAAAGGGCTAGAGCAGAATCTTTTATGCTTCAGGTGAACAAAAAAAGCAGGGGTAACAATCCTTATCTCAGATCAAGTAAAAGCAAAAATAGATCTAATTAAAAGAGATAAGGAAGGAAACTATATTTTACTAAAGGGTACCATAGACAATGTAGCAATATCAATACTAAATATATATGCACCAAGTGCAAAAGCATCCAAATTCCCAGAGGAGAAACTAACAGAGATGCAAGAAGAAATAGACAGTAAAACTATACTAGTGGGGGATCTCAACCTTGCTCTCTCAGAATTAGATAAATCAAACCACAAAATAAATAAGAAAGAAGTTAGGGAGGTAAACAAAAGGTTAGAAAAGTTAGGTATGATAAATCTCTGGAGGAAATTGAATGGTGATACGGGGAGTATACTTTTAAAAACCTCAAAATCCAATGCAAAAAAGCAGAAATAGTAAATGCATCCTTTTCAGATCATGATGCAATAAAACTCACATGTAATTTAAGGCCAGGAGAAAACAGACCACAAGTTAATTGGAAATTAAATAATTTAATCCTGAAGAATGAATGGGTGAAAGAGCAAATTATAGACACAATTGATAATTTCATCCAGGAGAATGACAATAATGAGACAACATACCAAAATTTGTGGGATACAGCCAAAGCGGTTATAAAGTGTAACTTTATATCTCTATTTGCTTACTTGCATAAAACAGAGAAAGAGAAGATCAATGAATTGGGATTACAATTAAAAAAGCTAGAAAAAGAAATGACCAGCAGGATGATTTCACAAAGGCCTGGAGAGACTTGCATGAACTGATGCTGAGGGGAAATAAGCAGAACCACAGATCATTATACAACGCAAAAACAAGACTATATGATGATCAATTTTGATGGGCATGGCTCTCTTCAACAAAGAAATGTTTCAAACCAGTTCCAATTGTTCAGTGAAGAAAGCCATATACACCCAGAGAAAGGGATATGAAATGTGGACCACAGCATAATATTTTCATCCTCTCTATCAATGTTTGCTTGCATTGGGTTTCCTTTCTCAGATTTTTTATTCTTGTAGATATGATTTTTCTTGCACAGCAAGATAAGTGTGGAAACACATATACATATATTCAACTTGTCAAGTATTTTAATAAAATTAACACGTAGTGGACTTCCTGCCATCTCATGGAGGGGAGGGAACTAGGGGGAGAATTTGTAATGGAAAACTTTGTAAGGTTCAATGTTGAAGAACTACCCATACATAAGTTTTGCAAATAAAAAGCTTTAATAAAAAAATGAAGGGGTTGGACTAGATAACTTGAGTTGTCTTTCAACTCTAAAAATCTATGTTCAGAATGGAGTTAAGTGGTAGAGGTAAACAAAGAGAGAATAAACTAAAATATTATATGCATAGTATTATAAACTAAAATATAAGTTCCAGAAGGGCAGGGGCTATCTCTAAACTGACACTTCAAAACTCAATGGATCTATTTTTTTGTTTTTTTTTTTTTAATCAATATGGGCATTCTTTTTATGTTGCAAATAACTGAAATAGCTTTGTTTCCTCATTTTATGATGTTCTTATGTTTTCTCAAAGTCTGCAAGACAGGTAGGAGGAACAAAAGGGAAGATGCAAGGGGAGGGAAATCTTATTAGACATCATCTGTGTCCTTTTAACTGTAGTATGAGCCTTACAAATAATATCTGATTTGATCCTCACACCAATCCTGAGATAGAGGAAACTAAGGCAAATAGCAATTAATTATTTATTTAGCTCACATAGATAGAATCTCACAAGATTTTAAACTGAAGTCCTCCTGCCCCACTGCACTAGAGCCTTGCCCTAGGTCTTTTAACATTTCTTGGGCACCAGTGTAGAACAAAAATTATACATTTATACATACATTTTATATAAATTCTCTCTCACACACTATAAAACTAACCTGTTTTGCTAGTACATTTTGTGCATGATGTCATCTACACCATTTCTCATACGCAACTTATTATTGGTAATATGTTATATATTCTTAGATTGAAAAGACAGCTTTTTTGCACCCTTTCAAATGGCTTGCAATTTTGACTGTCTAGAATTCATACTATTCCAAAATTCACAGGAGTGTTACTAAAAATAAATAGGATTTGTTTCAGGGAGTCATTTGGGATCTTTAAAATCAACACAAAAGTTTCCAGATTGCTAAAATAGATGACATCTCTAAAATTATTCATATTTCTCCCAGTGCTTATAAGGAGATGATCCTTTATTACAGAAAGTGTTGTAGATTTGGAATCAAGGGACCTGGGTTCAAAGCCAAACTCTATGGTGGGCAATTTGTAAAAATTTGAACAAATCACTTGGGCTCAGTTTTACCTCTGTAAAACATGAGTATGGATTTACATGGTTTTTACATATTACTTCCAACTCTAATGTGATCATTCCATAGCATAATGTTCCTAGTACAGAGTATGAAGAAGATACCCAGTAAAGATTTATTTCAACATATTGGTTAATGTTAGTGAAGTAAAAACATATAAATAAATAAAGTTTTGATAAAAGGTTTTAATTTTTCAGGGAAAGCTTTGGAGCCTTCTCCAAAATTAACTAAGGCATTTCACAGTTTTCAAATGGTAAATAAAAAAATTCTCTTACACTGAAAATAATCAAGGAACGCGCAATTTTATCAGTTTGATAATTTCATAGTTCTCCCAAATTTAAGGAGATGTAGATTTATTGTCCTTAATTACTTGTTTATAATTAACATTTTACAATATCATCCATTCTTCCATAAGATATTTTATATTGTATCTATTAATATATATATATATATATGTGTGTGTGTGCTATATAAGTATGTACATTCTATATGTAAATATATATTATAAAATAAAAATTTTAATTGTATTAAAGTCTCAAAAACAATCACTCATGTATTCCTCTGAAGATAAGCATAACAGAGAAATTTAAGATTGTTAAACATATTCTTAAAGCAAACTAATTGGTGCTTGCATAAATAGATTATATCTATCTGAACTTTACATATTTAAAATATATATAAAATTGTGAGATCTTTCTTGACGTTGCTGTACTTTTCAGGAAGAAAAGGTCAAATTCATTAACATGTAGCAAAGGAAAATATCATTGTAAATAGACTTTGGAAAATAACTGGTGATCTAATAGTAGGTCTGGCACTTGGCTGTCTCCTAACCTGTCATGCCTCCCAAACAAAAACAAAGAAAGTATCGCAAATGTTCAGACTAAAGGAAAAATAATGAAGTTAAAAATCCAATGAATTAATGGGGAAAAGGCTAATTCCTCAGCTTTAGCGTATTCTCATAGCACTTTTTCCAACTCCAGGCAGCACATTCTGGCATGGTTACATAAAAGCCAATCTATTAACTTGCAATAGAATACAACTTTTTTCCTCAACTCTCCCCATGCAGTGGTAAATGATCATGCACTCAGTGTATGCAGCCTCAGTATGCAACAAAGTACAGACTGATTCTCTGCTGCTTTTGCTAATTTTGGTCTAATAATTAATATCAAGGAAACAGAGGTTCTCCATCAATCAGTAGCACATATCCATTTGGGGAACCATCAGTTATACAGCAAATACAGAAATTTTGAATGCTATGGATAAGTTCACTTATCTTGTTAATATATTTTTTCAGGGATGTACATACAGATGATAATGTTGATGCACACATTGTCAGAGGTACTTAATATTTGGGAGACTCCAAAGGAAAAGTGTAAGAGAGGAAAGATATTAGGCTGCCTACCAAACTCATATATCTACAGAGCCATTACGCTTACCTCTTTGTTGTATGTATATGAAACCAGGACAGTATATATCAGTGACATGCCAGGAAACTGAATAACATTCATTTGAATTGTCTTAAAAACCTTTTAGAAGATCAACTGACAAAATAAGGTACCAGACACTGAGGTCCTTTCTCAAATTGAACTATCAGGTGCTCAAATTCTAGTTCAAAGAGCACAATTCTAATGAGCCAGTCATGTTGTTTGAATGATAAAAGTATGTTTACCTAAAAGACTATATTATAAAATACTTATATAGGGCAAGTTCTCATGTGAGAAAAAACATTACAAGGACATTCTTAATGTTTCTCTGAAGAACTTTAAAATCATTTTAAGACATAAGAGACTCTGGCATAGAACTATCCAGCATGTTCTGTGGTGAAGGAATGAAATATTGGTATTTCTTTTGCTCAATCTTCTTAGCAAATTTACTTTTGTAAATTGACATTATTTGGTTAACTGATACAGGGGCATGAGTCACTGGTGACTAATAACATAGAGAACACTCCAGAATTGTGAGTTTAAAACAATAACTCAAGTTAAGAAGGAAACCCTGACCTCTCAGAGGTAGCTGTATAACTTTATAAGACAAATGCAACTAGCTGACCTTTGCTCTGAAGGGCCTGACATCAGTTCAAAAGGGCTAGGACAAGGAACTTTAGAATAAATAAAAGTTATATTATCATAAATTTTAGAGCTACAAGAGAACTTAGATATCACTTCATATAATTCCTTCATTTTTACAAGAAAAAGAAATGGGAAACTGAGACCCAGAAAGACTGAGTAATATAATCAAATACAGATACTAAGTGACACAACTGGGATTTGGGATGTGGAACTCTAAACTTAAATCTGGTTATATATCCCACTATGCTTCTCAGATTCATTTTCATGATATTAATAAATACACATCAGCTTTCCTATTTGACAAACCAAATATACAAAAATTTAATTTATTCCTTCTTCAAATATTTAAGTACAAATTGTGGGCAAATGTCAGACTGTCTGAGAGATCATTAAACAAGTCAATCTAATTTCTTAGATTCATATTATATCTAAAAAGCTTTTTATACAACCCATCTGTTAGAAGTTTTCACAGAATGAATACTGGTTCACTGGAGAATTTTCAAGAGGCAGGATTGGGTGCTGGATTTAAAGTCAGAAGACATAGCTACAACAATAGTTCTGCCACTTACTAGAGAGAAGGCAACTGGAAAAGGGAACAAGCATTTATAAAGAGCCTCTTATGTACCAGACACTGTGCTAAGCATTTTTATAAAGATTATATCATTTGATTCTCTCAGCAATCCTGGAAAATAAGTGCTATAAAGATCCCCATCTTACAATTGAGGAAATTGAGACAAACAGAGCCTAAATGGCTTGCACAGAGTCACAAAACTAGCAAATGTATGGGGTCAAATTTGAACTCAAGTCTTTCTCTCTAAGTTTTGCACTCTACTCACCTTGCTTCCTTGCTGTGTGGCTTTGAATGAGTCACATAAATAATGTCTCTTGGTTTTAGTTTCCTCACCTATAAAAATGAAGGAGCTAGAATATTTGACCTTTAAGCCTCTTTCCAAATCTAAGGATATTGTATAATAATAGCTCTCTTTTGATCAAAGCTACCAACCCTCAAATATGAGATTATTACTTCCTAACCAATTTGCCAACTGACTTTGAAACACATGGTTCACAAAAACAAATGAAGCAAATTATCTTTGAAAGTACAAGAAAACAAAATAAAATTAATAATGGAGCTCTTGGAAAATATAGGTAGTCCTCAATAAGCAACATTTCTCATGAAATTTTTGTGTAGTTCTTTAGTCACAGCCCCCAAAGTCAGGATTTCTAGGGACTCTATTTTTCTTCTGTTCAATCCAATTAAGAACAGGTAGGTTCTGAAATTACTAATAGTTATGCCTCTTCTTTACTTTCTTCTCAGCTGAGCTGAGCAGATATCATTTCCTACTATGGCTCCTCCTAAAGTTCTATATAACTTCCAGGAGACAGGCAAGATAAATCATCCCTCCCAGTTATAGATGAATAACTCCTAGTAAGTTTTTGAGCACTCACTTCAAGGCAGAAGATCTATGGAAGTATTCTCTGTCTGACAAAAAACACAGTATTTTAATTTTCAAAATAGAATAAGAGAAGAGATATCTTCTCTGTGAGGTAATTTCCTTTACTATTACCCTTGACAGAGAGAAGGAATCTCACTACTCTACTTTCTTTTAATTACTTTTTAATTTAATAGTTTGTTTTCTCCAGTTAAGTATAAAACCAATTTTATATATATTTTTAAATCTTCAGTTCCAAATTCTTTTCCATCCTCATTTAGATGGCATACTATTTGATATGGGTTACATTATTTGCAGTCATACAAAACATTTTTCTGTAATAATTGTCTTGTGGAAAAAAACAGACCAAATCAAACTCAATTCTCTGTATTTTACAAATGAGAAGTGTCAGAAATACTGGTGATAATGACAGGAAAAGATAACTATGAATGTTGGAGGGGATGTGGGAAGACTGGGACACTGATACATTGTTGGTGGAGCTGTGAACGTATCCAACCATTCTGGAGAGCAATTTGGAGCTATGTTCAAAAAGTTATCAAACTATTCATACCCTTTAACTCAGCAGTGTTTCTATTGGGCCTATATCCCAAAGAGATCTTAGAGGAGGGAAAGGGACCCACATGTGCAAGAATGTTTGTGGCAGCCCTTTTTGTAGTGGCTAGAAACTGGAAACTGAAGGGATGCTCATCAATTGGAGAGTAGGTGAATAAATTATGGTATATGAATGTTATGGAATATTATTGTTCTGTAAGAAACGACCATCAGGACGATTTCAGAGAGGCCTGGAGAGACTTGCATGAACTGATGCTGAGTGAAATGTGCAGAACCAGGAGATCATTATACACGGCAACAACAAGACTATATGAGGATCAGTTCTAAGGGACATGACTCTCTTCAACAAGGAAATGCTTCAAATCAGTTCCAATTGTTCAGTGAAGAAAGCCATAAACACCCAGAGAGAGGGATGTGAAATGTGGATCACAACATAACATTTTCATGCTCTCTATTGAGGTTTGCTTGCATTGTATTTCCTTTATCGGATTATTCTTTCTTATAGATACGATTTCTCCTGCACAAAAAAATGATGCAATAACTATACATATATTCGATTTCTTAAGTATTTTAACATAATTAACATATAGTGGATATCCTGCCATCTAGGGGAGGAGTGGGGAGTAGGGGGGAAAATTTGTAACAGAAAGCTTTGTAAGGGTTAATGTTGAAGAATTACCCAAACATATGTTTTGCAAATAAAAATATTAGTAAATACATTTTAAAAAAAGAAATACTGGTGATAACAAACTTTCCAAGCTGTTTCCCTTTTAATCTTTGTTGCATTTCCTTTGTTTTTGCACAAACTTTTTAATTTAATGAAATTAAAATTTTCCACTTTGCATTTCATAATGTTCTCTGTCTTATTTGGTCATAAATTCTTTCCTTTTCCATACACCTGACAGCTAAACTATCCCTTCTTCTCTTAATTTGCTTATGGTATCACCCCTATTTGAATATCTTGGTATAGACTCTGGGGGGCGGAACCAAGATGGCGGAGTGAAGACGCTGACTCTGTTTCCTCCTCCAATCTTCTCTCAAATCAACAATAAAACAAGCCTCTGAACTGATCTTCAAGTCAATGAATGCAGAAATATTTGGACACTGCTTCCAGTTACCTCTGAAGAACTTTATATCAGGTCTGTTTAACTCTGGCAGAGGGATAAACAGTTTACCTGGAAGTGAAGGTGGTACTCAGCTCAGTGTGGCACAAACTCCAAACTCTAAACTCTAAACACCTGGAGTTTATCTGAGGTATTCATGACACTGCCTTGATTGGGGGCAGGTGTTCTGGCAGACTTGCTTGTTTAAGGAGTAATTCAGACTTACTCCTAGCCCCCACCAGCCCAGCACCTTAAGTTAATTCCCCGAAGTGCCCCAGGGCAAAGTACTGCAGCCTCCACTTTTCTAGCCTTAAACACACCTCCATGCTGTCTTAAAAAATGAAGAAGCAAAAGAGAGCTCTCACCATAGACAGCTTCTATCGAGAGAAAGAAGGGCAGACCCCAGATCCTGAGGTTCATTCAGAAAAAACTCCAGAGGAAATGAGCAAGGACCATCACTGGTCCCCTTTTCAAAAGGCCTTTCTGGAAGATTGCATAAAGAATATCAAAAGAGAGCTGGAGGATAAATGGGAAAATAAACTGAAATCAGTGCAAGAAGCATACAATATCTTGCAAGAAGGATATAATGCCCTGCAAAAGAGATATGAAAAAGACCCCAATGTATTGAAAAACAAAATTGGTGAAGTGGAAAAAGAGTGCAATGAACAAATTGACCAGTTATAAAAGAAGCTAAAAAAGTTAACTGAAGAAAATAATTCTTTAAACATAAGAATTGAACAAATGCAAGTGAATGATTCAATAAGACTTCAAAATCAGTCAAACAAAAACAAAAAAATGAAAAATTAGAAGAAAATATGAAATATCTCCTAGGAAAAACAACTGACTTGGAAAATAGATCTAGGAGAGACAATCTAAGGATTATTGGACTTCCTGAAAGCCATGATGAAAATAAGAATCTAAACACTATCTTCCAGGAAATCCTGAAAGAAAACTGCCCTAAGATTGTAGAATCAGAAGGCAAAATCACCATTGAAAGAATTCACCGATCACCTCCTGAAAGAGACCCCAAAATTAAAACCCCAAGGAATATCGTGGCTAAATGTCAGGACTATCACACCAAGGAAAAGATTTTGCTAGCTGCTAGAAAGAAAAAATTCAAATACCAAATATCAATAATTAGAATAACACATGATCTCTCAGACTCCACATTGAAGAATCAATGGGCCTGGAATCAGATATTGCAGAAGGCAAAGGAACTCGGATTAGAGCCAAGAATAACCTATACAGCTAGAATGAGCATCATCCTCCAGGGAAGAAGATGGTCTTTTAATAATATAGGTGAATTTCACCTATTTTTAATGAAAAGACCAAATCTGAAAATGCTCATGGGTGGGCCAAGCGAATATAATAAAATGACAATACTACCCAAATTAATTTACTTATTTAGTGCCATACCAATTAAACTCCCAAGAAATTATCTTACAGATCTAGAAAAAATAGTAGCAAAATTCATTTGAAAGAACAAAAGGTCAAGAGTTGCAAGAAAGTTAATGGAAAAAAGGCAGGTAAAGGTGGCTTTGCTGTACCAGATCTAAAACTATATTATAAAGCAGCGGTTATCAAAACCATTTGGTACTGGCTAAGAAATAGAGTAGTCACTCAGTGGCATAGGGTAGGTTTACAGGATAAACTAGGCAATAACTATAGCACTATAGTGTTTGAAAAACCCAAAGACCCCAGCTTCTGGGATAAGTACTCAATATTCGGCAAAAAGTGCTGGGAAAATTGGAAACAAGAGTGGAAGAAATTAGGGATTGAAACACATCTAACACCACATACCAAGATAAGATCTAAATGGGTTCATGATCTGCATATAAAGAGTGATACTATAAGTAAATTAGAGGAATGTAATATAGTTTACCTCTCAGACCTATGGAGATGGAATAAATTTATGTCCAAAGAAGAACTGGAACTCTTAATTGAAAACCAGATAGATAACTTTGACTATATTAAGATAAGAAGTTTTTGTACAAACAAAACCAATGCAGTCAAGATTAGGAGGGAAGCAATAAATTGGGAAATCATCTTTACATTTAAGGGTTCTGATAAAGGTCTCATCTCCAAAATATATAAAGAATTGTCTCATATTTATAAAAATTCAAGCCATTCTC
Organism: Myrmecobius fasciatus; assembly: GCA_023553655.1. Classification (NCBI taxonomy): domain Eukaryota; kingdom Metazoa; phylum Chordata; class Mammalia; order Dasyuromorphia; family Myrmecobiidae; genus Myrmecobius; species Myrmecobius fasciatus. The sequence goes on from JAJPUD010016782.1 coordinate 27,994, forward strand.
CAATCGATAAATAGTCAAAGTATATGAACAGACAATTTTTAGAGCATGAAATTAACACTATTTGTAGTCATATGAAAAGGTGCTCCAAATCACTATTGATCAGAGAAATGCAAATCAAGACAACTCTGAGGTACCACTACACACCTGTCACATTGGCTAAAATGACAGAAAAAGTTGATGAATGTTGGAGGGGATGTGGGAAGACTGGGACACTGATGTTTTGTTGGTGGAGCTGTGAACGGATACAGCGATTGTGGAGAGCAATTTGGAGATATGCTCAAAAAGTTATCAAACTGTGCATACCCTTTGACCCAGCAGCATTTCTATTGGGCTTATATCCCAAAGAAATCATAAAGGAAGGAAAGGGCCCTACATGTGCAAGAATGTTTGTGGCAGCCCTTTTTGTAGTGGCTAGAAACTGGAAACTGAATAGATGCCCTTCAATTGGAGAATGGCTGAATAAATTATGGTATATGAATATTTTGGAATATTATTGTTCTGTAAGAAATGACCAGCAGGATGATTTCTGAGAGGCCTGGAGAGACTTGCATGAACTGATGCTGAGTGAAATGAGAAGAACCAGGAGATCATCATACATGGCAACAACAATACTATATGAGGATCAATTCTGATGGACATGGCTCTTTTCAACAATGAAATGTTTCAAACCACTTCCAATTGTTCACTGAAGAAAGCCATATACATCCAGAGAGAGGGATGTGAAATGTGGACCACAACATAACATTCTCATACTCTTGATTGATGTTTGCTTACGTTGCTTTTCCTTTATCTGATATGTCTTTTGTGTCGATACGATTTTTCTTGAACAATGAAAAGTTTGGAAATATATGTACATATATTCGATTTGCCAAGTATTTTAACATAATTAACATGTAGTGGATATCCTGCCAACTAGGGGAGGGGTGGGGAGTTGGGGGAAAAATTTCTAATGGAAAGCTATGTAAGGGTTAATGTTGAAGAATTACCCATACATATGTTTTGCAAATAAAATAAAATTAAAAAAAAAAGAAAAGACCAGATCTGAACAAAAAATTTGACCTGCAAACACAGAACTCAAGAGAAGCATAAAAAGGGAAAATGGAAAGGTCTCTTGTGAACTTTATTTCTACTATGAGGATACTTAAAGTTCGGGGGTATAATTAACTGGATATTACTTTGATAATATGTAAAAGAAAGCTAGACGGGGAAAGGTTATCATACTGGGGAAAAGAGGGAAAAGGGGGTAAAATAAGATTTTTAAAAAAGGAGGTAAAAACAAGATAATATCTCATGAAGAGGCATAGAAAACCTAATATAATTGGGAGAAAGAAGGGAGCAGATGAGTATTGTGTAAACCTTACTCTCATCAGTTTGGGCTCTAAAAATGTATATCAGACATTTAATTTCACAGAGAAACTTGTCTGTTGCCAGAGGGAAGTGGGAGAGAAAGGAGGAAAAGAAAGGGAAAAACTAATAGAAGGGAAAATAGAAGAATCAGAGGAAAGGAGTAAAAAAGGGGGAGGGGATATAAAGGATAGAGGATTGTTTGGGGGAAGGGGTCATCAAAAGCAAAATACTGAGGAGGGGGGAAGGGAGAAAGGGAGAAAGAATTAGTTATTGTAACTGTGAATGTGAGTGGGATGAATTCTCCCATAAAGCGGAAGCAGATAGCACACTGGATTAAAAATCAGAATCCCACAATATGTTGTCTACAAGAAACATATCTAAAACATAGTGACACATATAGGATGAAGGTAAAAGGCTGGAGCAGAACCTATTTCACTTCAAGTGAGCAAAAAAAAGCAGGGGTAGCAATCCTGATCTCAGATCAAGTAAAAGCCAAGATAGATCTAATCAAAAGAGATAAGGAAGGAAACTATATTTTATTAATGGGTACCATAGATAATGTAGCAATATCTATACTAAATATATATGCACCAAGTGCAATAGCATCCAAATTCCTAGGGGAGAAATTAAGAGAGATGCAAGAAGAAAAGACAGCAAACAATACTAGTGGGGGATCTCAATCTTGCTCTCTCAGAATTAGGTAAATCAAACCACAAAATAAATAAGAAAGAAATTAGGGAGATAAACCAATTGCTAGAAAATTGAGATATGATAGATCTATGGAGAAAATTGAATGGAGACAGTAGGGAGTATACTTTTTTCTCAGGTGTCCATGGAACTTATACAAAAATTGACCATGTATTAGGGCATAAAAACCTCAAAGTCAAATGCAGAAAGGCAGAAATAGTAAATGCATCTTTTTCAGATCATAATGCAATAAAAATCACATGCAATATAAAGCAAGAGAAAATAGACCAAAAGTTAATTGGAAGTTAAATAATCTAATCCTGAAGAATGAATGGGTGAAAGAGCAAATCTTAGACACAATCAATAATTTCATCCAGGAGAATGAAAATAATGGGACAGCATACCAAAATTTATGGGATATGGCCAAAGCTGTTATAAGGGGCAATTTTGTATCTCTAGATGCTTACTTGCATAAAATAGAGAAACAAAAGATCAACAAATTAGGCTTACTATTAAAAAAAACTTGAAAAAAGAACAAATTAAAAACCCTCAATTAAATACCAAATTGGAAATTCTACAAATAAAAGGGGAAATTAATAAAATGGAAAATAGGAAAAGTATTGAATTAATAAATAAAACTAAGAGTTGGTTTACGAAAAAAACCAACAAATTAGATAAGCCTTTAGTTAATTTGATAAGAAAAAGAAAGAAAAATCAAATTGTTAATCTCAAGAATGATAAGGGAGAACTTTCCTCCAATGAAGAGGAAATTAGAGGAATAATTAGGAGTTACTTTGCCCAACTTTATGCCGGTAAGTTTGATAATCTAAATGAAATGGAGGAATATCTACAAAAATATAGATTGCCCAGGTTAACAGAAGAGGATATAAATTATTTAAATAGCCTCATATTAGAAAAAGAAACAGAAAAAGCTATTAACCAACTTCCTAAGAAAAAATCTCCAGGGCGAGATGGATTTACATGTGAATTCTACCAAACATTCAAAGAACAATTAATTCCAATACCATACAAACTATTTGAGAAAATAGGGGCAGAAGGTATACTGCCAAATTTCTTCTATGAGACCGATATGGTGCTGATAGCTAAACCAGGTAAGATGAAAACAGAGAAAGAAAATTATAGACCAATTTCCCTAATGAATATTAATGCAAAAATTTTAAATAAGATATTAGCAATGAGCAATTTGGACCTATGCTCAAAAAGTTGTCAAACTGTGCATACCCTTTGACCCAGCAGTGTTTCTACTGGGCCTATATCCCAAAGAGATATTAGAGGAGGAAAAGGGACCCACTGTGCAAGATTGTTTAGGGCAGCCCTTTTTTATAGTGGCTAGAAACTGGAAACTGAAGGGATGCCCATCAATTGGAGAGTAGCTGAATAAATTATGGTATATGAATGTTATGGAATATTATTGCTCTGTAGGAAAAGACCAGCAGGATGATTTCTGAGAGGCCTGGAGAGACTTGCATGAACTGATGCTGAGTGAAATGAGCAGAACCAGGAGATCATCATACACAGCAACAACAGTATTACATGATGATCAATTCTAATGGACATAGCTCTCTGCAGCAAAGAATTGTCTCAAAGCAGTTCCAATTATTCACTGAAGAAAACCATATACACCCAGAGAGAGGGAAATGAAATATGGACCACAATGTAACATTTTCATGATCTCTATTGAGATTTGCTTGCATTGTGTTGCCTTTCTCTGATTCTTTTTTTTTCTTGTAGATAGGATTTTTCTTGCATAACTTTCAAGCATTTCAACATTATTAACATGAAGTGGACTTCCTGCCATCTAGGGGAGAGGAGGGGACTGGGGGTAAAATTTGTAATGGAAAGCTTTGTAAAGATCAATGTTGGGGAACTACCCATACTTATGTTATACAAATAAAAAGCTTTAATTAAAAAAAACAAGATATTAGCACTGAGATTACAGAAAGTCAGCCCCAGGATATTACACAATGACCAAGTAGGATTTATACCAGAGATACAGGGCTGGTTCAATATTAGGAAAATTATCAGCATAATTAATTAAATTAATAACCAAACTAATAAAAACCATATGATTATCTCAATAGATGCAGAAAACGCATTTGATAAAATCTAACACCCTTTCCTATTAAAAACACTAGAGAGTATAGGAATAAATAGGCTTTTCCTTAAAATGATTAGTAGCATCTACTTAAAACCATCAGCAAGTATCATATGTAATGGAGACAAACTAGAACCATTCCCAATAAGATCAGGAGTGAAACAAGGCTGCCCACTGTCACCATTACTAATTAATATTTTATTAGAAATTTTAGTTTTGGCAATAAGAGAAGAAAAAGAGATAAAAAGAATTAGAATAGGTAATGAAGAAACCAAATTATCACTCTGCCGATGACATGATGGTATACTTAGAGAACCCTAGAGACTCAACTAAAAAACTACTAGAAACAATTCACAACTTTAGTAAAGTTGCAGGATTCAAAATAAATCCACATAAATCATCAGCATTTTTATATATTACCAACAAAGTTCAGCAGCAAGAGATACAAAAAGCAATTCCATTCCAAATAATGGATGACAGTATAAAATATTTGGGAATCTGTCTGCCAAGTAAATGTCAGAAACTATATGAACTAATCTACAAAACACTTTCCAAATAAATAAGACCATACCTAATCAATTTGAAAAACATTAAGTGCTCATAGGTAAGATGAGTGAATATAATAAAAATGACAATACTTCCCAAACTAATTTGCTTATTTATTGCCATACCAATCAAACTTCCAAGAAATTATTTTACAGATCTAGAAAAAATAGTAGCAAAGTTTATTTGGAAGAACAAAAGGTGAAGAATTTCAAGGGAATTAATGGAAAAAAAGGCAGATGAAGGTGGCCTTGCTGTACCAGATCTAAAATTATATTATAAAGCAGCGGTCATCAAAACCATTTGGTACTGGCTGAGAAATATAGCAGTCGATCAGTGGAATAGGATAGGATATCAGGACAAGCTA
>JAJPUD010016783.1:0-33053 GCA_023553655.1 Myrmecobius fasciatus
CTTTGGGACTAGTTCTCAATCACAGCCCATCGATTTTGGGATTGAGAATCGTTATGATAATTTCTTTTGTCAATTCCGAATCTCTTCCACAGACAATACAGGCCACTGTCCACCATGTTCTCCCCTTATTCTACCATCTGGATTATTCCTGTTTGACTTCATCACATACTACCCCACAAACACTGAATTCATTGGGTATCCTGGCTTCTAAAATCTCTGCCCAAATAGGGGCATTTTCTGGCTTTTTCAGCCCAAATCTGTTCTTAAAGCTAAGACAATTATTTTATTATTTCCCATGCGTGAATCTTTTCTCCCCTAAAGAAAACTCTCTGACCTGGAAAGGAGTGGCTGCATCTTTCTATACGACTGTATTGATTAAGAAGAAGGGGAATCATATTTGGCTTCAGAGAACATGAGTTCTCATTCTCACTCTACAATTGATTATTTGTGTGACTTGAGGTAAGTCATTCTTTCCAGGTCTCAGTTTTACTCATCTGCAAAATGTAAGCTGGGAATAAACAATCTCCATTCCTACTCAGCACTAGCTCTTGGAGATACTGAGCTCTCCAATTCCCTTTCCATTCCTACATGATGCTACAATTTTATTTCTGTGTCCATCATAGTGCTTCAGATGATACTAAGTACCTAGTGGAAATGCTCTGTATCCCTGTGGAATAAAAGTGAGTTGCTGCTCAGTGGGATAAAGGAGCAACTACTATCCATTAATGGGGGCTCATTTCTAACCAGTAACAATACAAGCTTTCCTCCCTATAGCCCAGGTTACAAAATTTCTTAGGAAATGGTTAAAGATGATTGTTAATATAAAAGTATGTATACCTATTTATCAAAAGGCTTTCTTATGAAAAGGAACACTGTATATTCTTTCTCCATCATGTGACTCCCCCCAGCCTTAATAATTTTGCATGTTAATTTTTTTCAAAGAATCAATTTCTTTTTGTGTGCTTTCTTATTGATAAAAATGTCCATTTCTCTCAGCAGAAGACTATGTTGATCTTCCTAATGTAATGGGATATAACTTTCCTACTTCTCTAGATGAAATGTTTGGTGAAAGATTAGCCAATATAGTCACAAATCCCTTCTTCTGGGGTGAAAAAGAGTTTATTGTACTCAAGAGTCCAGATAGCTTTTTAATAAGCCATTGAGTCCACTCTGCTATTAAAAAGTAGTCTGAAACAATTTTAAAGTGTTCTTTTGTCTAAAAAAAAAATACAGGGGAAAAATCCACTCACCCTACTTCCCTACGTGCTATATCTATTTATAGGCTGCAATAACTTAAAAAGCAACAACAAAATTCTCTCCATTAGCCTTTAGTAGGGATGCTTTGTTTTTACCTGCTATAACCCTTTGTTGTGGTATCTTAGCTTCTAAGACTCTGCCAAAAGAGGAGCTTTTTTCTGGTTTTCTTGGCTTAATCATATTCTTAAAGCCCAAATGATAAATTACCAATTACATATAAGAGAGAAGGCATCTGACTGCATTTTACAGGCAGTATTTCCTGACTTTCTTCACTAATCTCTTTGGGCAAGATATCCAAAAGATAGTGAGACATTCATAGTCACAGGGCTTGTGATGATATTGCGTCCAAAATGTATGAATTTATACAGGATTTCAAAGAAAAACCAGTGCTATGTCCTGGCTGGGTTCATTTTCAGAACTAGTCTATAACATGCAAGAAGAATTTCTTTTCTGCTTATCTTTAATTAAAGATAATTTTGAGGGTTTTTTTGTTATCTGACAGATCAGTAAGATAACAACTGGCATGGGGACATTTGCAGTGGCCACATTGTTATGAACAGGGGCCAGGAGTTTGTGTTCCAAGAAATCTACAGAGACCAAAAAGCATAATTGCTTATAAATTCTCAATGTCTTTAACAAATTATTCACATTTCCTTTCATTTCTAGCAAATACAGGGAAATATCTGGAGCAGAAGAAGCTAGGGTTAGCCGGTTCCCCACATCCACTTTTTGTTTTCATAAGAAATCAAGATTTTCTTCCTTCCTTTTTATTTCAATGTATATATTTTCTCCCAACAGGAAAGTGAAAAGGAGAAACATCAGCTAAGCACCTTCAAAGTGGATTAGAAAAAGAGGGGGGAAATTATGTCCCACTTCCCAATGAATATTTTGTTAACAAGTGGAAGAGTTCACAGGACTTGGGCAACATGAGTTTCTCTATCCAGTGGCTACTGATAATTGCCTCTAAAGAATCTATCAAATGGTGCTTTGGGCCTGAGTGATGGTATATGCAGGCAAAGATGGGAGTGGATGTCTATGAACATGTAGAAATAAATTCTGAAATCATTATCACCCTTACTTGAAGATCAGCTTACAGTGTGGATACATAGAGTAATGAATAAAAGAACAGGGTTACTGTCTATAAAGTTCAAACTTTTTTAAGGTGGAAAGTCTTTTCTTTGGCCTAATCCTAGTCTTGGTCAGAAATGACCCACTCTGATATGCTAAGGGGGCTAGAAGGCAGTGACTGGACCTGGAAGTAGGAAAAATACAAGTCTGAATTCTGCCTTACACAGTTATTGGATGGGCAAGTCCTGAATGATCTCAGCCTCAGGTTCCCCAACTGGAAAATAGAGATGATAATAACATCTACCTTATAAGGGAATTGTGGGATTAAAATAAAATAATATGCATAAAATATTCTGTAAACCTTAAAGTACCATATAAATGTTCATTATTATTACTACTACTATGAGCACCATCACCACTACTACTACTATTACTACCACCACTACTATTAATACTACTACTACTACTACTACTACTACTACTACTACTACTACTACTACTACCACTACTACTACTACTACTACTACTATTACCACTACCACCACCACTGTTAACTTTAGAATACAACTTCCTATGCATCTTTCCAACTTAGAAAGACAAAGGAATCCAAACTAATTATACCTTGTGGCCTTTCTGGGCATCTATAAGAACTGGTCTTGCTAGCATTTATGCAAGTTGGGTTCTCTATTAGATCTCCCTGACAGAAGCCAGTACCTTAGAGCAAGCCATTTTTCTCCAGTACCCTGCCCCCCCCCCCCAGCCTGTGTTTAGATTGAACTGTCATCACTTTACACAAGTGAAATCAATCTACATAATGTTAACGTAAACCCTATGCATTAAGAAGGCGTTGTACATTTCATTGTTCTACTAGAAAAAAAAAAAGATAAAATGTTTTGGGGGGCAATTCCTTCTGCCATATTATACACTGAACACAATATAAATGACAATGTACTTTTCATAAATCAAATGAAGGAAATGGTTAAGTATCTCGGGGGGGTGGGCAGAAAGGGGGTCCAATTCTCTGAATTTCTACTGGGATAGTGGGAGTAAGAACCAAACTGAACTGGTTATAGTTTTTGTAAAAAATAATGCAAGGAATCTTAACTTTGGGGGGAATTTTGGGTGTTTTTATTTTTACCCTAGGTTTCTTTGGTCCTCTCAAGTGAAGCCTATAGGCCTGCCACTGTATGTTTATAAATGAATAAATAAACAATATAAGATTGCAAAGGAAAACAATTATATTGAAATATAATTATTGTTTAAAAAAAATAAACACCACCTCCCAAATCCCCAGGTTAAGAACTCTTGCCTTTAGTTTTCACTTTTACCAACTGTTGTACGATCTCATTTCCTAATCACAAATTTGATAACCACTTTTTTTTGGGGGGGGAACATGGGGAAGGAAGGGTGGCCTATTTCTTTAATTTTAAGATAAGCCAATTCTTCATGGTTAGTAGAGAACACATGACTTTTAAGAGTAGAATAACTGAGAGGGCTGAGGAATACAATCTGTTTCCAGATGTTGCGTCTTTTCAATCACCATTTATTAATACTCCTCAATTTAGGCTTTAGACCCCAGTCTTAGAATCTGTACAAAGCTGTAACCAAGGAATGAACTTGAATAAAATGGAGTCAAGAAAGCAGATGGTCTGCTATCAAAACCCTTCAAGCCTAAAATAACCTTTCCAAAGGAAGGAGGACAGTTAATTAAAACCAAGCTATATTTACTCGATTCTGAATATCTCAATGTAAATAAAACAGAAATCTCAATAGTGCTCTTGTGATGTTGGACTAAACCATGGCATTTCATTGATTCTCTTTTTCCATTAAAAGTTTCTAATCAAACTTTTCATTAAATGGCTTCAGAAAAATTCATGGAGTTTTGTAATAAACAGCCGTAGATCTAAATGAATCACATTTACTATCCCATGAAACTCCTTCATTCTTTGGAACACCATGAAAAAGGGGGTACACTCTGACAGATATGTTGCATCTACCCATGAGACCTAGATTCTGAATTAAATAAACAAAGCTGACCTGGTTTTTGAGGGCATGGAGCCATTGAGGCTTGAACCCCATCTAGGGCAGTTAGGTTTAAGAAGAGAAAGAAAATCCTATTTAGAGACCAAAGGCTATACTTTTGGCCATGCTTTCTCAGTTCATCAATCTATTCCCTACTGTTAAAGAGAGGAAGCAGGTAAGAGAAGAAAATTTGTAGAAACAAACCCAACTGCACATCCTCGGGATGATGGGTAGTCATGTCTTTCTTAAAAAGGTGAAAAAACAAAATATACCAATCATAACACTGGCAAAAGCGGCCATGATGGATTGGTACAAACAACAGGAGGTAGGATGGCAAAGAGTGTTGGATTTGAGCCGAAGACCCGGGTTCAACTTCTGTTAGAGTCAACTGGCCCATGACTGCCTCCATGACTTTGGGCAAGTTAAGTAACTGCCAAGGGAACTTCCCTTCCCCAATATGTAAAATGACAGGACTGAATTCGACAACAATTGGAAGGGATCTTTCAACTCTCTGTCTATGAGGACATTGGGCTGGGAGTAACAAGAGTTAGATTCTAGACCTGGCTTTATCATGAGCTAATTTGCCATAGGACTTTCCGAGCTTCAGTTTCCTTATTTCTAAAATGAGCATAATACTCCTATTCCTCCCTATTGTTCTTTTTAAAATAACAAATGAGATAAAATATGTGAAGGCAATTGGCAGAGTCTAAAGCTCTGTAAGATGTTATGCACCAAGAAGCTAGGTTATTTTAAGGACTAAGAAAATACATATTTATATGATACATATGATACATATTACACAGTATTATATATCCTATGTAACATTATATATTTTAATAGATAAAATATAAAACAAGTTTATGTCTTATGTAAATATAGCTAGGTGTGTTGGCAAAAGCCAGCAACTCAATCCTGGCTACTAAGGCAATCCCTGGATCTTGGGAATTCTGAGCCATGGGCTGAATGCTCAGCTATCTATGCCAAGTCCACCAATTGATGGGCCCCCAGGTGGGGTGCAATGTTAGGTTGCCAAAGGAGGAGGTTGGAAATGGAGTGGGACAAAGCCTCTGTGCCAATCTACATTAGTGAGACTGGATTTGTGAGTGACCCAATTGCCCTTCCAGGACAGGTGAAATAGGGAGACCTAGGCTTTGTAAAAATAACTATCCATCTATCTATCCATTCATTATAATTTTACATAATGCATAATATATTATTCAAATCATAATATATTCAAATAATATAAATAGCATATGAATGTGTCATAATATAATTAATATACTATAGAAAATAAACACACTTGTGTAATACATTTCCCCCCATAAACCTTACATGACCAATTCATATCCCACCACAAATATTTCCATGACTCTTCTGGCTTACACTTTAATTCTACTTCTCTCTCCTCTAAACTCCCCTGGCATCTTTTGTCTGTATTGTTCATCTGATGCTTAATTATATACTTCCCTGTGTGCATATTGTCAATTAGCATTTGGGAGTGAGTGAGTGAGTGAGTGAGTGAGTGAGTGAGTGAGTGAGTGTGTGTGTGTGTGTGTGTGTGTGTGTGTGTGTGTCTGAGAGAGACAGAGAGACAGAAAGACAGAGATGAGAGACAGAAACAGAGACAGACAAAGACAAATAGAGAAAGAGAGAGCGCTCTTGTCTTCCCAAGCAGACTAAGGGCTCCTCAGAGGCAGGGAACTAGCCTTATACTACTCTCCCCAACAGCACCTAACAGGGTGCTCAGTCCGTAGCAAGGGCTCAGGAAATCTTGGTTGATTAAATAAACATTTGTTAAAACGAGGAAAACAGACACTGTCCTTACAATGGGAGACTGAGAGGTATTCTACAAACACTCATTTCACATGTCAAAGGTGTAGCTACTAAGTGCCATATACTTTTTGCCATCAGGTATCCTATTCATCCACCAGGTGATATGGCTAATAAAATTTGATTTTCACAGCACAGGCAAATTGTTACCTAAATTACATCTGACCAATTACTGAAGTAATCAGACGTGTGGTACAGAATATATATACTGTGCAACAAATTCATCTGTGAACCCCCTGGCACTTTGGGTAATCAAACAGAAGTGTTTCAGTCATCTGGCAGTGTTTAATATTAGTAACATTTGTTTAATGCTAGTCACTAATTAAATTTATGTCCTTCTACCAACTGCTAGTTGTGGGGAGAAATTGTAGCCATACATTTTCACCAACTCCTTCAGCCTGTAGCTCCCCTGGCAAGACCAGAAGATTAAAAAACATATTCTTTGGAAACTGAATGTGTGTTCCACAGGGGGAAGGAAAGACAGGTAATCTCAAAATTTCCAAAATTAAGAATTGGTTTGAAAAAAAAATCCCTGATTTTGCTATTTGTCTCACAGCACACTATGGGAATTTCAAAGGCATTCATTCCATTCCAGAGACATCTACGGCCCTAATTATGATGGCCAGATATCCCAGAAGCTCTTCAAAAAAAAAGAAAGTTAACATGGCAAAAGACAGCTTCCACTTTAAGAGGCCTGGGAAGAAAAACAACATTAAAATAAGCTATGTCACCAGGAGATGCAGGAAATCATGGCTTCCCAAAGTCAGAAGCAAAGGGTTGGAAAGAAACATTTTCAAGGGCTTTAGTAACTCGCTCAGCCATCTTGATCACTGCTGAATTGTTAAATTCTCAAATTACAGAAGAATCTTAATGGTAAGAGCTTTGAAACTCAATGACTAATAACTCTTAAATTAGCCCCAAAGGTTAAAACCTTTTTTTTTTCTTCATTGCTTTACATTGTGAAATTCTAATTTCAAATGCTCTCAAACAAGAGGGAAAGAATTCTTTCAGTTTTATTTTGTGTCAGTAAATTAGAGGCCTCAGTGGGGTGGTGGGGGTTGAGGGGCCAAAGAAGGGAAGCTCAGAGGAGGACTAAAAGGAGGGATAGAAGCATGTACACGTGCCCATGCACACACACATACATGCACACACATGTACTTTTATCGAGTTAAATAAAAATTTTATTTCCAAGATTTCCATCTCTTACCCTAATTATTATGAGCAGATGTGTTTGTACTAAAATATTCACATTTCTTTGCTTTACATACCAGGAAAGGGAATGGGGAAGTGATAGAGTCTTCTTCCTTTTTTCTGGTCAGTATTTGCCTTTTAAAGACTGGTAGGGATTGGATGGGCCTATGGATTCCATAAGTGAAATGACCTCTAACAACACAGCTTCAGGCTGTTCAGAGGCTTTAGCATTCCAGAGCACACTGACCTAATCATGGCCTATCCCTCCAACTCCTCAACTTCTACCAGGGCAGGAGACTGAGGGGGGATGCTGGGGTACAGGGATACTGGGGATAGATCAACAAAGCCCCTTGGTGGGCACTACAAGAATGATCACTGTGGCTGTAAAATATACATATATATAGTTAATCGGTAAACATCACAATGGACAGCCCAACTGTATGCCCATCCAGTCAAGGACACAGAACAAATCACAGGATGGAGTAAGCAACAATTTAGAACCCTACAATGTTTTGGACCTAGATGATGGTGTGTGTGTGTGTGTGTGTGTGTGAAAAACATGGTATAACTTGGACTTCAAAGGCAGTGGAAATTCTGAGTCAAAAAACTTGAGTTCAAAATCCTACCTCTGAGACTTCTTATCTGTGTGACCTTGGCAAAATTGTTTACCCATCTCCAGGCTTTGGCTATTAGACGGAGGGTGTGTGTGTGGGGGGAGAATTTGGACTCAGTGGTTGCTAAGATCTCTTCTGGCTTGAAATCTAACATCTAAAGCAAGCAAAGAAATGTCCAAAATGGTGCTCTGAAATGTCACTAGTGGACATCTGATTCTAGCTGAAGCATGACAATGGAATACACACAATGACTCCTATTTACTGAGTGACCAATACACCGAAGACAAACGCGAGATGTCTGTTGGTCCACAGCAGAACCACTAGTGTTGCTCCACAACGAGAGGCGAGTGACCATTAAGTAAAAACAATACCCCAACCACTCAAGTTCACTGTAACAGGAAGCTTTGTGCCTTTTAGTTCTTTCCCAAAGTCCAATTTCAAGGTCTAACAAGCAGCTTCATGCTGTATATGCTGAACAACTTGTCTGTAGACTCGAAATAATAACCCCTTTGCCTATAGATAAACAGAGGTTGTGAGAGAGACCCGAACGTGGGTAAGAATCCACAGCCAACTATCGTCTGCCGCGGTAATTGGGTGGAAACAGCAGACACGTGAAAATGAGCGCCGTTCACCATCGCTGCTCTTTTTAGGAGTCATAAATAATTCGAAAGACAGAAGAAAAAAGTTTCACAAGGGAAACAAACAAAAAAGAATGACTTACCAAATTCATCACATATACTCTCATTTTCTATAAGAGTTGGGTGGTCAAAAGTGTCCCGACAGTAAAGGATCTGTGGATTCTTACTGACCACGGCAATTCCACCCAGGGCTAACACAAACTGGTCTGTTAGCACGGATGATGGCTTGTCTTGAATACGTTTCAGCATGGAACGGTAGCGACAGTACTGGGGATAGCTGAGGACGATCACATTGGAATCTTCATCATCCTCACCTAGAGAGACGAGAAAAGACCTCCATTAGACTCTCTCCTCACATGCAATAATCAACATGCGACCGCAAGATATTTTCCACCTCCAGCTTGTATGAAATACAGCAATAAAACATCTCATGTCAATTATCGGATCCCACAGCTCACGCCTCTTCCCTCCCTCCACCGGTCCACCAGGGCTTCACGCAATATGCTTTGGGTGGGAGAGAAAAGAGTGCACTTCTCAGATTTCTAGGGCCTTAAATATCATCCTCATTACGATCCCCTCCCTGGACTCTCTCCCATGCTAGTCACCCCCAGCGAGTCGCGCTTTTCCTTCCCCTATTCTAATGTTCCCCAAACCCTCAAAATCCATCTGGCAACTTGGCAAATCGATGGGAACCCTGCCGAGAAGTACATCCCAAGAGCCCTTGTTAAAGGACTCAATCAGAACCAACTTGAGTCTGATGAAAATGCTTCAGCAACTTTAATGAAGCCTGTTCTTGATGTTCTTGATGCCTGTTTACACCTTGCTATATTTAGCACCCATTCACCAAATGGAGCTCTTCATGGATAAGTCTCTCCATCACCTTAAACTTTATAAATGACCAACAATCCATCCCTTTTGTGACTCCACATCTACGCCAGATCTGGCATCCCAGTGCCCAGTTCGCCACTGCATTCAACAAACCCAACCATCGGGATGGTTATAGCCAATTGCCAGATACGTCACTTATTTTTCCAAAGGGAAAACGCTCCATATTCGAAGGCCTTCCCATGCTGGAGGGATTCGTACTAGGCAGTTGTTAAGGATACCAGCACTATTATGGCCATCTGGTAACCAGTGGGAAATGTATTAGGAAGGAGAGGAGATAATGATAGAACATCATCAGTACCAATAGAAGGTACGGATGTGACCTTTTCAGATAAGAAGCTAATACCCAGATGTAGTTCTATTTATGTTCATTTAGCTCTTCGGGCTGCTTGTTTCTCCTCGAATGGAGATGCTTCACGGCTTGCAAGATGACATCTTTTTACAGTTTACATTTCTTAGCCTCCTGCTTAGTTTGTGGGTAGCCACTTCTTCAGCTGGCACACTTAATTAAAAGGAAATATGTTTACATTGAAGGGAAGTTCCAAAATTAGAAGCCATTTTTAAAGACGATAGAATGTGTCTCCCAAGACATGCTAATTTGAGATTTTTAAAGCAAACCCAGAAATAGTTTCAGGCTTTTGGTTAAAGTAGGTACTTCCTATAGAGTTAAAGCTCTTACTAAATATTAAGTGTTAACATCCACCAGTCTTTGTCAAAACTCAAGAGTACCTAAGCGCCATCTCAACAGGCAACCACAAAGCTACAATTGTACCCTTATAATTCTCCATGGAAGAAGAAATTTCAAATAAGAGAGGGGCTGAGTTCCGATGGTTTGCCTGGAAGACAGGAAGCTCTAAAATACTAACTGAGGTTCAGCAATGGCTTTCATTGGCACTGAGCAAGTTGTCTTGTGGCTGCCTCAGTCACAGGATCGTGGATTTTAGGGAGATGGGACTTTGAAGGCCACTGATTCCAACCCTCTCATTTTACAGATGAAGAAACTGAGGGTGAAAGTTGGAAGATAAAGATAATAGCACTTATGGCTTAACGAGGGAAGAAGCCTTTGGTGTCATTCCTTAATGAAGAAATTCATGTGATCCCTTTGGACTTTCTTGCTCACTCATTCCCCAGCCTTATTCCCCCCTTACTCAATGATCTTTTTCCTTGACACTGGGCTCTCCCCACAAAATATTTCAAATCCTCTCTTTACTCCCTCCTCACTCTCCTTCTTTTACACTCAATGGACCTCTGACGTATCTATCTTCTCATTCTAATTTAGGAAAATTATCATAGTAAGGCTGAGGGTGGGAAAGGTAACTGAAGACCATTTCTCATTCTTCCCCTTCACTATTTACAAATGAGGATATTGGGACCAGAGAGACAGTGTTTTGCCCAGTAGCTGTGCCAGCATCAAAATCTGGGCCTTTCTTCCACTTTATTTGTGGGCTTCTCTTATCTCTTCAAGTAGACATCAACCCTTTGGGATTAGGAATTAGGTCATTTAATATCTTTGCAGCCCCCATGCCTTGAAAATTTTCATTAGAGATGAATGTCCTTCCTTCATTTAAGCAATTCCTGAAATTTCCCCTCTTCCATGAAATCCTTTTTGATTAATCAAAAGCCAGTTGATGCCCTTTTAGCTGAAACAAACAGCAACTCATTCTCCATTTGCCCAGAAATTTAGAACAGTTGCTTATATATAAGGCTTTGTACTTTTATGAATTCAGCACGTTTTCATTTACTCCAGGTGCTTGTTCAATCACCGAATCACAGAGTCTCAACATTGAAGGGGGCCTCAGATACCACACTGGCCGACTTGTGCCTGAAGGTCTCCTTGGTCTCACACACAAGACAAGGAGCTATTGAATATCTCCACCAAAGAGCAGCCCATCCTCTCCCAGATAACCCATTTTCTTATGGGACAGTTCTGGTCGTGAGCAAGTTTCGCCCTGCTCATTCAGTTGTCTTCCTACCATCATCACTCTTAGACCAAAAGCTCCTGCCAAAACGAGGTAGCACAGATGTTAATGAATGTTCATGAGTGCTTCATGATGTTAGCAACGAGGATAGTGGTTCCTGATTAGTTAGACTAAGAACAACTCATTTCATGGAAAGCTGCAGAGAACAACCAGCTGTGGAACAGAATTTCCCATGTGTTTTGTAATGGCTTCCTTATTACCTCCAGGATCAAATAGCCATCCTCTGTTTGGAATTTCAACTTTATTCTTACCTTTCCAGCCTTATTATACTATCTTCCCTTCCATATACTCTAAGATCCATCTACACTGAATGCTTTGTAGTTCCTCACTGCACTGGCTGTTTCCAGTGTCTCCAGCGTTTCCAATGCTCTGCCCTCTCATCTCCATCTCTTAGGTTCTTCCAAGACTCAATTCAAATCCCACTATCTCCAGGAAGCCTTTCCTATTCCTTCTGTCCTGATGAGATTACCTTCCATCTATTCCATTCTCATCTCCATTTGTATCTTTCCTGTTTGTACCTACTTATTCCCATGTTGTCTCTTCCTTTAGAGTGTGAGCTTTTTGAGGGTAGGGGTTATCTTGGTTTTTCTTTGTATTCCCAGTAATAGTGCTTAGAATACAGAAAGCACTCAATAAATGCTTACTGATTGTTGAGTAGCAACCCATATTTCTTGACAAAGACTTTCCCAACCTCTAACCAATCAAGCGGGACCTTCCTGGCTCTAGGTCTGGGATTCAACAAGTCTATAAATGGGTGACAATCATTGATTATTCTCCATTTCCAGCAAAGTCACATGACACCGAAACAATTGGTTCACAGATGGAAAGAATTAAATCTACTGGTTGTTTTGTCGACAAGATTTCATCAACAACCTTGTTGGACTGATTTCTGAGCCCAGAGAACTGATCAGAGGGTTGGCACTGTCCGGGCAAAGCAAAGTTCAAGTCTGACAAGCCTTCTTCCTAATGAGTCCTTCCCCAAAGGGGGTTCTCATGAATTCCTCAAACCACCATCCTGAGATGCCAAACCCCACTGGCTCCCCAGAAAGTTGAAGAGTTAGCCCTCCGGGAAGGCATGAAGCCCAGAAACGGTGGCTAACTGAGGCCCAGAAGCCCCAGAAGTGGGGGCCACTGCTTGGCCATTTCTCTGGGGATTGACCTGGGAGAGAACTTCTTATGACTATGGATGGGCATCTGGAAATAAAGGAATCTACCAATTTAGAGTAAAATTAATTTGGGGGTTGGGGGAGAACAGAAGAAAAAGGTACAATGGATGATCTCAAAGCTCTCTCCAGATTCTAAAATTCTATTTCACCCTAAGTCTTTATATTAAACTAACTTCCTCCTGACTTGATACTAAGAACCTTTAAAACCTGACACAGCATCTTGACTGGGCACCCGGGGAAAAAATCTTGAGAGAATTCTTCTCATATAAATTCCAAGTTCCTTGTTTACCAAATTATTTTTTTCTTACTCGTGTGAGTCATATATGTATATCTGTGCATGTACACATATGTATACATATGTACACATAATAAACAACCCCTTCAGTGCAAAGTTAGCCATGCAAAAAGGCCTGCCAACAAATGCTCTGCCGTGCATTTTTCCCCTTTCCAATTCATAATGGGGCCAACAGATAAATCTAAGAATGAATAAAGAATGGATAAATTGCACATTTGTTTAGTGAAAGACAAACAAAGTGTTCCTGGAACAGAGATTTTCTTTCAACCACACCCACATATGAAAAGAAATCAAAGCACTACTTTAACAAAATACAGGCCTGAGAAAAAGAAGTTTTCTTCTCCCAACTCCAGTAGGTCACTCTTAGATGAGCTGTGGGTATTATTCTACTTTTTCGTCAACGATCAATGAGGGGTGGATGAAAATTTTAAATTAATATAATTATGAGTTTCTTGGAAGGTAACAATTCACTCTCTAGTTAACAATCTGTTTTCTCCCATGTCCACTCTCCTCCCCCCCTTCACCCCATCTGCATATATCTATTTTTAAAAAGGAATTACTGCTTGTGAACAGGAGATACAAAATCACTAAACCTCATTTTAACTTCAATAAAAAGAATTTTACCTATTAAAAGTTAATATCTAAAGTACACTACTTGTAAATGCTCAACCAAAATTACTCTAATCCAAGGCTTATATCATAATTACACGTTTTGTTAACCTCTCTCAATGTCAATTTTTCATTTATTTATATATTTTCCAAGTTCAAAACAGAATTCCATAGAGAAACTGTAATTACATCGGGAGACTCCACCCATGCTTTTCAAACAGTAACTGTATACCAGGGCTTAATTCACATGGCTGGGCTGGGGGAGTGGGTGGTGGGAGGGGGGGGACAGGGTAAGAGCAGGCATTCAGGCTGAATAGCGTGTTGCTCAAGTTGTCTTTGTGAGAGGAGAGATGCATGAAATAGCAAACACAATGACTTAATGAGGCACTGACTTCCAAACATCCATAATGCTATTTTTTTTTAATAGCAAAAGCTGGCCAAATGCAGAGTGGCTGAAAACATGATTTCCTGAGGAGAGATCTGCTTCCATACCTTCCAAAATGATTCTGAAATACAACTTACTTTTTCATTCTTGGGGCTGGGGAGATTGGGGCAAGTTTGGGGAGGGGGATGTTGAGAAGAACCAAAGGGAAACATTATACTATTATAGTTACGGCTAACCACCATAATCTACCTCGAACATCAGTTAAATTTTTTTTTAACTTAAAAAAAAAAAAAAAAGCTTCAGCCAGGATTTTATAGAGCCTGATGGAAAAAGTATGCATGTTCCTTCCTGCACCTAATTACCTCAACTGAGAAATCTGCCAAGAATCCGACCCTTTAGTTGTCTTAATCGTATTAGGGTGAAGGCATTTGGATGCCAATAGAAACAAACATTTAGGGATTTTTCACTTAAAAGATTCCAAATATGTATTAAAGCTATGCTTGAAACACGACGTCCCCGCTGCTTCAAAGACAACAAGAGAGTGATTTTTAAAAGAGCAAAGCTGAATTTGCTCGTGTTATAAAACTTAATGTCTAGTTTCAGGCCAATTGAAGTAAAATCGTGTCGATATGAACTCCTCTCTCGGTGATTTATGCCGCCTTCTGTTAGTTTATTACATTAGACATTCCTTTCTCAAGGCTTTATACTTTTTCCTGCGCTCCTAGCAACCAGCTAGGAGAAGAGGCAGCAACTTTCTATACCTGGCTTCCCTCCAGTTTTTGCTGCTATTGATAATTATATTGAAGTTTTCATTTAATTGCTGCTCTGTTGTGACACGGAATATTTGTCATAATTAGGCGTTTCCTATTTTCTGGCCATTCATTTCTGATATTACTGAAAATGAAGACCAAATCCAGAAAACAAAAAGCAGAACAATAACACAGATAAGAGTAGCTACAGCTGTTACCATCATTACCAACACTGTAACGTGTGGCAGGGAAAAAAAAAATTCTGAATATAATTTCTCGGAAGGTAATTTTCCTTTCAGGCTAAGTACTCTTATTCATCTTACAGTTACTCAATGATTTCCTGTTCTAATTACAAGATATTATACAGAAAGACGTTTGTAAAAGGAAAATACACCAGAGCAACACAGCTAAATAGCCTGAATTGGGTGGAAGTGTTTAAAATTCCAAATTTGTTCCTCAACTTGATCAATTCTTGGTTCCAGTTCTGTGTGATGTGTCCTACCACATGTCTAAACCTCTCTCAAGGCAGTCAAGTTAGTGCTACATCAAAGGGGAAAATACACTTGCAGTTAAACTGTTAAGAGAGAAGGGGAAAAAAAAAAAAAAAAAAAAAGATCAGTTATTTTTTCTCACCAAAGCTGTTAAATTGGAGGCAAGCCAAGACAAGGAGTGGAAAATATTTTTTTTTTTGCATAAAAGCAAAATGTTTGATTAAAAGAAAGAAAGAGCAAGATTCCACTCGGAATCTAAATGAATACAGCCCAAACGATTTCATAAAAACATGCTGTGACGTAAATTACACATCAGCATTGGACTGTTGTGGTTATTTTGAGAAATGGTTTGTACTGTAAGTCAGCTGGTTCTGCCCCACCCTTAATAGTTTTGTAATTCTCTACACAGCAAGTGAGTGGAGCAGTCCTGAAATTGCTAAGAAAGAAAACAGACATCGCCATATAGAGTTGGCAATAAAAAGATAATGTACTTTTAACATAACAGAACAAGAAGATTGGTTTTATTAACTAAAAAACTACTTTAAATGGTCCCCAGCTTGCCATTTGTTTTGATAAATGGGAACACAGATCTTCCTAAGATAAGCAACAGAAACAACACTGGGGAACTTTAAAAAGTGGGAAAATGGATTAGTGTAAGGACAGCAAATTAAGCAAGAAAAATTCCAAATGCATAGGAAAAATAAATTAAGATTCAAGGCTTAAAATCTTAAAAAGCAGGCCTCTTTGGGAAAAAAAAAACAATTAAAGTGTTTTAGCTCACACGGAAGCAAAGAGCTAGGCACGGGGGGGGGGGGGGGGGGGAGGAATGGACTGTCCTGTCTGTAACACACGAATCCATTTCAGAAATCTGGAGAGGGAGAGAAAAGGAAGGTGACAGAAGAGTAACAACTATGACATCATCTCTCAGAATCTGCTGAAGAAATATGGGCTTTCAGATGGGCTTTCTAAAGTATCGAGGGTCTACTTTTCTCTGCAGTTCACTTCTATGAAATTGAAAGTCACTATCAAAAATGCACAAGTCATTGGAGGGGACATCAGTGAGAATATACAAGCTGGCAAGATATACCACTAAGGCAAAAACATAGACCAGAGATTCACAACTGGAAGAGACTTTGGAAACCTACTTTGACACATGTCCTCCCCTGTGGATTATTTCAGTCATTCTTCTTTCCCTCCCCCCCCCAAAAAAAAATCTTTCCCCATCTGTTCATATCCTAATTCCCAAGAAGAAGAAAAAAAGAAAAATATATATATAATATACATACTCCCATGTCTCTCACTTAACTCCCTTCATTAATGTCTGGAGGAGATAATGCTGTCACTATTATCAGCCATTTATTCCTTAGTGTGAATATATTTTGGATTATTTCTCAGCAGGTTTGATAATTAAAGAGAAACAGGGCACAATGAACAGGAACAGAGGAGGCAAGAAGCTGGTGAAAGCAACAACCAGGTCACCCCACTAAGAAACTTAGTGTTTTTTATGGAGGACAGAGGGGAAGGGTCTCAGCTGCTGAACAATCAAATAAAAAACACGCACTGGAAACCATGGAAACTTACGTTCCTTTTTAATGATCCACAAATCAAATCTAGGATGTTTCCGGTAACCTAGCCAGGTTGATGGTGTCTCTCAAGATAGAATGAAAATTCCTGTACAGTAATCTTTACAGTGCTGGGTATACAGTAGGTATTGAATAAATGCTTCCTGCTTGACTGGAGGCATGGGTTACTTCAATTTTTTTTTTCCCTTTCTATCCCCACTACTAGAGAGTCTGGCACATAGTAAATGGCTGATGATAAATGCTCATCGAGGGGCAGTATCCATGCCAAAAAGATAAGGGGCTCAGCATTTAATTTGATCTGCTATCAGAAACGTAACCTGGCTGCCCTAAGCTTCTACTGAGCAATATAAGACCCTGTGGCTATCTTTATTGAAGGCGATCCAGCTTTCTCATATTCCTTCCCTTCTGTTACATTTCCGCATTTCATTTCAGAAGTTTCAAACGAGAGAAAAAAGGGGTTCCTATGATTTGGAGTTGGAAGGGGAGGGGTGTTTACACTTGGGAAGGGAGGAAGGGTTAATCATCCCTCATGAGTATCCACAGATGCTGTGACTTTTATGACAATAGGGGCCCCACTGACCTGCAATCACCAAGACCTGAGTGTGAACCCTAGCACCCTCAAATGTTCACTAGTTGTGTGACTCTGGCCAAGTCACTGAACTTCTCCCAACCTGTTCCTTTCATTTGCAAAATGGGCACAGTAATTGTACTCCCTAATTGCATGTGTACATCTGTCTTGTATGGTCCAAGAAATTTTCAAATTTCTCTTCCCCCATCAGAAGATGAAGTTCAAAAGGGTGGGATTTTATGGTTGGTTGGCTGATTTGTTTTTGACTTTCTTTGTATCACCAGCATTTCGCACAATGTCCAGCAAATAGTAAACACTTAACGAACGCTGTTGGCTAATATGTTGTTTTCTCCCGAGGGAACCTGAGGTCTTTGAGGGCAGAAATTGTTGGTTTTGCCTTTTTATTTCTAGCGCCAGCACTATGCCTGCCATGTATAGGTAACAGAAACTTAATAAATGCTTATCAGTCTTAAAATGTCTGGAGATGTCTTTTAATTTTATATTTAAAAATAAATATTAATGGATTGCTTTTGTTTTTCCTTTGTTTCTCTCTCATCCAAGAGAGAAACATCCTTATCACAAAAGGGATACCATTTTCTACGACTGCACGATGGAGATCTGGCATACAACAAAATATTCAGCAGCTGTCTGGGGAACTAAGGAATGTGCTGGATAGCTTTCCTGGCAATGGCCAATGACTTGTCCAAGATTTAGTAGTCAGAGTATTCCAAAAGTAGGTTCCCTACCCACTAGAAGATCCCAACCTAAAAAGACAAAATAGAAATAAGGTATATACCATTCTGTAAGTCGCCTTCTCCTCTGTTCTTGCAAACTGGCTGGGGATGAATTAGTTGGGATGTATAGATTAAAGGAGAAATTTTCTTGACACACCAGATAATTCAGGTAAATGACATTAAGAACCCAAGGGACTTGAGTGGTAGATATGAAGAGGGAGGTGGTTCCAAGAGTGGAGAGGGTGACAGACAAGAGGCAGCAGTAAGACTCCAGGAAGCTATCTACATATTACCTCTGTAACTTTGGAAAGTCCCTTTACCACTTCACTTTCCTTATCTGTAATATAAGGATAATAATATCCATAGAACCTACCCTCAGAGGATTGTTATTGTAATTAAATAAAGTTATGTACATAAAATGCTTTGATAATATAGGGGTATCTGCATCTTTAATAAGAAAGTATTTCTAGAGCCCTTAATATAATGCCTGGCACACAGTAGGTGCTACATAAATGCTGGCTACTACTACTATTATTATTAGCATCATTGCCTAGTCCAATATCTCTTTTTTAGCAATGAGAACATTGAGATCAAGCAGCTAGGTGATATACTGATTGAAGCCTAGGATTGAAGTCGGGAAGAAATGAGTTCAAATCCTTCCTCAATTACTAGCCATGTGAGCCACAGCAAATCCTTCAACTTCTTGTTTCAGTGTCATCATTTGTTAAAATGGAGATCAGAGACATAAAGTACTTTGTAAACATTAATGTTCTTTATAAATACCAGCTAATATTATCATGATTATTGTTATAAAAATCAATCAAAAATAATTATTACATACTTATTATATGCCAGGTATTATGTTAGGCACCGGAGAGACAAAGCTAACTGGTGAAACAGTCCGTGTTCATGGGATTTAGTGCTGAGAGAGCTCTACTACATCAAAGTAGTACATGTAGAGAACGGCTTGTTGGGTGTGTGGACAGAACATTCAGATACAAAGTTCGCATATCCCATCCTGAACCAAGAAGAGAGGGAAAGGTTTCTATGGCCTATATAGGACTGATAGAATGGCTCGGTGATTACGGGAGTTCTGAGCTATGTGGTGGATCAAGGGCAATCCTTTCAATGGGGCTGTTTTTGTGGAGTGACTTCCCCATCACCATATTTTGCTTTTGGTGAATGATTTTAAAAAATCCATTCAAAGTAAGACAGACACATCTCAAATATGGCAAAGGAAATCCTCCTCAAAAGGTTATGAAGAGGATGCTGCAAAAACACTGAGCTTGGAGTTCACCACACCTCCCTCCATTTTCACAATCCAACCACTGCTCTTTCAGTCATGATTCCAGAGGAACAGGAGGCACTCAAAGGTTTGTGTGTGCTCTGTGTGTGTTTGCAGGATGCCCTATCCTAAAATTAGTTTAACCTCTGAAAGAAAGAGATTACTTCTAACTTGACGGAAGACTGAAGCCACTTTTCAATCTCCTGAAACAATCGTGTAAGAACTCCAACACCTTCTAATGGAGCACACTGGAGAAGAACATTATTTAGAGCTGGTGCTCTGGATAGGCTCTACTTAAGTTCCTTTTAAGAGCTGGGAGGGAGGGAGTTGATGACAGACAGACAGAAGGACAAAGGTTCCATATTTTCATTGGGCATCTCACTTCTATAATGTCACATTTATTTTTCTTCTTTTTCCCACCTTCCTTGTTCCAACCCATCCACCAATATAAAAGATATGAAAAGTAATGTTAAAAAATCATTCAAATGCTCTGCTTTCGTATCTTTATCTAATTCTGTAGTTCCCAAATCAGTGTTCTCCTACAGATTTCTAAGTGCCTGTGAATAAAGGAAAGAGAAAAAGGTATTCCCCAAATAGGACCTGTGTGATCCTAGGTGAATTACACAACCTCTGTGCCTCAGTTTCCTCATCTGTAAAGTGACAGAGGTGGGATGGGCAAGACGCTTTCTGAAGTCCCTGCCCTGAATCATAATTCCACAAACAAGACCTTCATATGTAGAGACTGGCTTTCTGGATTGCTCCTCACAATCAGTTACAAATTAAGCCAGTGCCAAGCTGGGCTTTCCCTTCCATGTTCAATTGCTGCTAATCCTTCCAAAATGCATACCTCTCGGCTCTTTGGATGTCACTACATAAGTGGGTCCTTGCCTACTCTATAAATTCTACCTAGTGACAAGTGTTAAAAAAAAAGGGGGACCCCCCCACAAAATGTGACATCAACTTGGGAGCCCATCTGGGTAGTTTCATACTCAATCATTGAGAGATAGAAGCATAAGTAGATATTAATAGCCAGCAAAAATGGATTAACAGGATGAGCTGAAAACAGTGAATAAATAAGTATCTAGAGGCACCTGGAGTAGCCCTGGATTGTTCTCTATTCAAAGTGTCTATGTAGAAGGATTGAGTGGAGACCAAGAGAACAGATGGTATAATCATCCACAATTATTTGAATGTACAATCTGAAAGGGAAAATAAATACCTTTTTTCCTTGGAAACACTGGTGACTGAAAATAGTAAACACTATAAGCCTTGGACATCTAGGATGGATGATAAAAAGGTCATTGAATCTCTAGAGGCAGAACCTGGGTTTTAAGTCTTTTCTCTCTCCTCTAATATATGTTTGACATGGACAAGTCACTTAATTTCTCTTGATCAGAGTTTCCTCATCTGTAAAATGGGGACAGGGAGGTGTTGGACCAAATCCCTTCCAGCTCTAAATCTGGGATCCCATGATTCTAGAAGAAGATCGATTAATGGACATTCCCATTGGGATAGAAAGGGGACCTCTGGCAAGAATCTGAGAAGTGCTTAGGCAGGAAACCATTGGCAGTTTTTTGATTTCCCCTATCAACTGCCAGGGACCCCATGGTATCGTGGGTAATTACAAGAAACCCCAAGGATCTGGTTCAATAGGTAACTGTGAAAACCAAATTTCTGGTTTCAAATTGCACTCCCTAAGTTTCTTTTCAAGTTGTAGATTTGAAATGCCTCCCCCAATTTGAGCTAAGTACTGTTAAATGCTTGCTTTTTACCTATATTATAATATAAAGTGTGAAATAAAAGCTCCTCTATATGTCTTTACCCCAACTCCCATTCTTAAAACAAGGATGAATTGAGTTTCAGAATCAGAATAAAATCAGAGGGATTTCCCCCACCTAGACTCAGATCTAGCAGCAGAATGTATTTTACTCACTTTAACTATGGCCTAAAAATCCTCTTTAGCACAATAAAACAAGATAAACAAAAAAAATTAAATCATTTTCTGTTAAAATTAAACTAGGAATGATTTTTATTCCTTAAACTCCATATGTCTAAAGTAAACCTCAATAGATACTGTGCCTTAACCCCACCAGCCTTAACCCCACCAGCCCCACTTAAAATCTGCTTCCCTTTCTAAGGAAAGGCAGGTGGGGCCATTAGGGATGACCCTGAATTCTCTTTCAAATTCAAATTCCTTACTGATATGTTACCACTTTGAGTTCTGTCCCATTGGTATAATGAGAAAAGTGTGAATTAGGTCAGTGGTTCTCAGAATTTTGGGTCTCAGGACCTTTTTACACTTTTAAAAATTGGGAGCTTTAAAGAACTTTTATTTATGTGGATTATAACTGTTATTATTTACTATGTTAGAAATATCTTAGTATTATTATGAAAAGTCAGATAGTCAACAAACATTTATTTGCTGTTTGTTTGCTGAGACAGGAGATACTCACTCAAAGGAGGGATCAATACTTATCCTAGAAAAGGAAAGAGCCCAGAAACTTCTACAGAGTAAAATCCAGCTCAGGAGATCCTCGTACATGCAGTGAGTGAGCAGCTCTCTCAGGAGTCATAATCACCTTGGCAATGGATGACGCCTTCCGTGTGACTCTTAAATAAGGCTTCACTCTCGGATCTCCCTGTCACCATCTGGGTCAGATCTAAGTTACTTTTGGTATTTAGCACTTTCCTAAACCTCCAGGCTGCCCTTGCTCTACTCCCACTGGTATACTGGTGAGCCAGGTTAGTACTTCTGCCCCCTTCACATCTATAACTATTTATTAAGCCTAATTTAATTTCTTTCTTTCTTTCTTTTTTTTTCTTTTTTTTCTTTTTTTTGCTTTTTGCTGAGGCAATTGGGGTTAAGTGACTTGCCCAGGGTCACACAGCTAGGAAATGTTAAGTGTCTGAGACCAGATTTGAACCCAGGTCCTCCTGACTTCAGGACTGGTGCTCTATCCACTGCGCCACCTAGCTGCCCCTATTAAGCCTAAAGCCTTCTTTATTTAGCTAAATAAAGAAATGTCTGTATCAATATAGGTTGGAGGCTTTTTGTAAATCTCACTCAGAGATTCAGTGACTTCCTTAGGTTCACAAAGCCTAAACATGTAGATGGTGGGACTTGATCCCCCTTTGCTCTGGCTTTGAGGCCAT
Source organism: Myrmecobius fasciatus (assembly GCA_023553655.1). Taxonomy (NCBI): domain Eukaryota; kingdom Metazoa; phylum Chordata; class Mammalia; order Dasyuromorphia; family Myrmecobiidae; genus Myrmecobius; species Myrmecobius fasciatus. The sequence goes on from JAJPUD010016783.1 coordinate 22,503, forward strand.
CTCCCTCTCCACAATATAATTATTTTTATTTCACAAGACTGGTACAGGCCGATACAGGACCATCCTTAATAAAGGTTATTTTGTGGATACGGCACCGGCGTTAATAAAAAATAAGTCAGACAATCATAATTCACATTTACATAGTATTTGGAGATTTACAAAGTATTGTGCATATTCTCATTTGGTGCTCCTCAAATCCAAACACACTGGTAGTAAATAATCATTTATATTTCTACAATGATTAAAAGGTTCTCAAAGCACCTTCCTACAAACAATTCTACAAGGTAGGGTATATGACTATTACTTTCTCCATTTCACATGGGAAGAAAATGCAATTCAGGAAGGGTGTATGACTTTCCCAGAGCCAAATAGTTAGTTAAGGGTCAGAGACGGACACTGGAACCCAAGTCTTCTTGAGCTAAGAAAATTGCCCTTTCTCCTACTATATCAATATGTCAATCAAAACCTATATCAATAATGTGAGGTAAGCCTCCAGGAGGCATGTCAGACAAAGCGAAAACCTTCTTTTGAACACAGGGCATTCTAGAAACCGAGGAGCAATGAAGGAGTTTATGTCCCAACTCTTTCTGAAAGAGATGTTTATTCTGCTGTCTTGGATACTGAAGCTACAATGCTACGGTGGACAAAAGAGTTGTATGTAATAAGTAGGGCCTCTGAGATGCAATCTGGGAATGCAATCAGGCCTGTGTGCAAGAATCGGGCTTCCTACAATTAATTTTCATTCTTTGTTTCAAATATCCTAGAGTTTCTTCAACAAGTCAAGTACTTCTCACTCCGGGGCTACCACCACATTAGAACTTTTCTTAACAATGAAATAAATACTTATCTAAAATTCAAACTTATTTAAAGTTTTTATTTCCCAAGGCGGGATTTGAACAATAAACATTCGGGTAATGGGAAGTCTCACTCAGCAAGCCGTGACTGCACGAGTTTTTGGTGGCAAGCCTTCCGAGGAACAATTTAACGGTTTCATTTGGATTCTTCACAATCAAGATAATTTCAGCTGGCTCTGAATGCCATCCAAGATACCACCAAAGTCTACTTAAATACCAGCAAACATTACACATTTTTCAAAATCCCAGATTTGTTTCCTTTGCTAGTTTAAGAAAATCCTTTCTCTTGCCTTACCTTCATATAAAGAAAGCCATCTTAATTCTGCAGAGAAATGGGAGAGAAGTAGTCTTCAGTTAATTTTCCTCTTTCCTTCAATTTCCAACTCATTTTGTCCATGATTCCTCCCCTTTCCCTTTTAGGGAAATAGTGTGGTTCAAGAGTTAATTTTGAGAAGCAAAGAGATAATGTAAAGTAATGGAGTCATGAAGAGTCAGAAATGACTAAAGCTGCTACTGCTACTACTATTGCTGATGATACTATTATTACTGCTATTACTACTACTGCTACTTTTTTTTTTAACATGATTAGTTTACAAAGAGAAATCATTGAGTTGCTACCAGCTGAAATGCTTCTTTCAGGGTGCTATGGAAAGTCCTGGTTCTGGGGTCCAATCCAGACCTTAGATGCAACCAAATCTCCTGTATTTCTCTCTGCATGACTGAGCAAGGGACTTTACTTTTCAAAATCTTCATTTCTTTGTCCGAAGTCCTGTATATTGCTATAATAACAGCATTGAGTAACCTTTCCTCAGTGTTCATTTGATTAGAACTCCATAGTTTTCATGCCCAAACTAAGGCCCTTTGTAAAAAGATCTTCCTTCTTTCCTTCTATCCTCCCACTCTCCCTTACTTTCTTCCTTTATTTTTCCCTCCCTTCCTCTTTTCCTTTCTCCTCTCCATTTTCCTTCCTTCTTTCCTTCTTTTCTTCCTTCCTTCCTTCCATCTTTCCTTCCTCCCTCCCTTTCTTCTCTCCCTTTCTCCATGACTCATTGGTACTGGGTTTGAATTTGGTTATTTCTCAATCTTCGGGCCCCCAAAACATTATCTAACTACAATGTACCTCACACTATTACTATTAGTAACACTTTTATATACCTCTTTCCTTATCTCTGAGTCCCATATGCTCCAGAAGAATATTTAATCAACAAATAAATACTTCCCTACCCCTCACTCCCAGCAAAATACTATCAGACATGGGTCCTTCCCCCTTACCCCCACCCTGCAAGAGTCTTAAATTTATGAAGCAGAACTCAAACCCACATCTCCCACTGAGAGTTATATTATACCATACAAGAAATTATTTTTCTTCTTTAGAGATCAATATCCTAATCTCCAGAATAAAGGGACTTGGCTAGATGGTTCCAACTTCTTGTCAATCCTTACCTTCTAAGAGTCCAGGAAACCAGCTATTAGGATGGGCTAATTAATATTTTTGACTACACCAACTCTTGTAGTCCCACAAGGAAACGGTAGCCATATTCATTCTTCTTGGGTAAAACTTACTTAGGACAGAAACAAAATCTACCTTCCCTATGATGGTATACCATTTGTTTACAAGTTCAAACACCCAGGCAAGTGTCTAGGTGTGTGTAAAAACAAAAATAATCAACCAATTTTAGCCTCAACTCTTGAACTGTGACACTACTTTTTCCAACACACAGAGAGTGAGAATGATTACATTTTGCTGAGAGTGGCTTATTATACCGACTTAAATAAGATTTCCCACCCTGAAAAAAAATCCCAACATTTTAAAATATCATTTGTTTCAAGCACGGTTCTTCATAAACAAGTTAGAAAAACTCTTTAAAAACCAACCTTGGTGTGGAATTGAATGAAGGCTCTTTCCTATGGACATGTGACAAAAGAATACTAGCATTTGGTACCACCAGGCAGCTGTTCCTCCTCCATTCACGGCTTTCCTCCATAATGCAACAGACAAGCGCTCAGAGACACCCAGCAAGGAGCAAGAGTTGAGGACTTTCCAGATATTATACTATGCAGGCACTTTTGCTTAATCTCCCATGAGTATTCAACAGCAATTTAGGTGCCACGCTTTCCTTTGAAGACCTTTCACACTTACACAGGTAAGATACCGTCCAGATTGCAGACTGCCAAGGGAATCAGAGATTCTGGGCGTACACACATCAACACTATTTATTAACACTGTAGATAAAGTGAGGCTTGAAACTGGGAAGAAAACAATAACAACCCAACCTACCACATTGTCAAATCACAATCCTACAGAAGAATGGTTGAAGAGAGGACTTCTGATGCTTTATCTAATAATAAAAATAACCTTTGGATAATGCTCTAAAGGCTGACAAAACATTTATATCATCTTATTTAATCCTTTGAGGTGAGTACTATTAATTTCACTAAGATAAGAAGGATAGATTGGATGGCCAAGGGTCACATAGGTGATAAGTATCTGGGGAGAATTTGAATTCAGATCTTCCTGATTTAAGCTCCAATATTCTATCCATTAAGCCACATCACCGTTATTCATTTATCTAGACCACAGTGTCCATGGGCAGATTTTAAGGGATCTTGGTACTTGGACAGGAAGAATATATATCTTTTTTTTTTTCACTAGCCTCTCACTGAAATTTAGCGTTTCTTTCAATCATGAATGTCAGCACCAAACCACGATTGTATTATCAATTTCCCGTGACTTTGTCATCAACAGAAATCACATTATAATTCTTGCAGCTATCTCGAGATTTCATTTATGCTTATAACTACTTCAAAATTACTGTTGTTATTAAACCTGCCAATAGAATGTATGTGAAAGACAAGGCTTTCTGCCTACAACCTCTATTTTCAATATGATTGGTTTCTACTGTAATCTGCTATATTTTACTTAACACATTGAAAAATATTCTAAGTAGGGGTCCCTAAAACTCAACTGTCTCTCAAAGGGGTCCATGACACACACAAAAGGTTAAGAATCCTTGATCTGGTAATTTATTAGGCACCTACAGTATGCAAATACATAGCACCTCTGTTCATCTTTGTGATATAAATTAACATCTTGATACATCTCCCCCTTCCCGCCTCTCCCTCTACAAAGCCATTGTCTCCAAAATTAAAAATATAACTTCAAAAAGAATCATTATTTTTAGCAGCCAGTTTCCTTCCAGCCTTACCTCTCACTCTCAGCCTATCACTAGATCTAGAGCAGGAAGGATCTTTCCTATTCATCTACTCATTCTTCCTCATTCTGTAGCTAATGGAAGTGAAACTCAAAGAGTTTCAGTTACCTGCTCAGGATCCCATGAAGTGGCAGATTTGAATACAGTTCATCCAACCCCAGACCCCATTCTTCTTCTCCTATACTTGGAAGCCTCTATGTATATTGATCTGCTCACAATTCCCCTTTCTCTACCCTCTGTAGTAAGGAGGTCCACATTGAGAGCCCAAGGAGTTCCTGTTAGATGGTCAAAGACATTAATGGCTTTATTTAATCAGTATTCAATATTAAAAAGTATTTAATAAATACTTATTCAATTGACAGATGATGCTGAGCTGGGAGGGAGAGCTAACACAATGTACAACTGAGTCAAGATTCCAAAATGTAAACTAGAAAGCTGGGTCAAATCCAATAAGATACCATTTAATGGGGATAAATGTAAAGTCTTATTCTTAGGTTCCAAGAAGACAATTACACAAGGACAAGACTGGGGGTGGGAGGTATTGCAGAAGCATCTTGTTTGAATAATGTCCTTGGAGTCTGGGAGGACTATAAATCTCCATAGGTGGGATGTGGTGGCCAAGAAGACTAATGCAATCATAGGCAACATTAACCGAGACAAAAGTCCCTCTGACTTTCAGGTCATCTCTGTGTGACCAGTCACTATTCTGTGCCTCCCAGATGGAGAGGACTTATGAAATGGGAGAGGGAGAGGGAAGGAAGAAGCGAGACTCTTAATTTCTAAGGGGGTAATTAGATATTTTTGTTCCCACCCCACTTAGACCCATAAGTTCTCCCTGCACAATCCTTCTTCCTGAGCTTCCAAGTTTTACTTTTCCTATGAGATTAAAAAAAATCTCCCCAAAACAACAGATATTTCCCCAAAATGTGCTCCATTCATAGTAGAAAAGAAGCCGAGAAAAATACCAATTCAAGGCTAAGGGAAGCTGCCACTTCAGGTGCAGTCCCATGACACCCAGGCAGGCAACCACCCACCACCACCAAAGCAACTATCAAAGACGACAAGAATCATTATATTTCAAGGAGGCCATTATTCCATCATGGGGGCATTCATTTCACCAATGGGATTACCAACCATCTTGCTTCTTATCTTATACAATACTTGTCCATTTTTACCCACAATTCTCCAACAGAACCTCTAGGTCTTGGGGGTCTTTCCCCAAGACTTCAAATAACTTGCAGCCACCACTACAACATTTAGAGTTTATCTAAAATTTTTGCCGTTCCTTCTAGCAACCTGGTAGCTGATGGGGAGAGAGCAATTGATTTGAAATCAAGAAGACCCTAGTTTAAATCTTGAATTAGTCGCATAATATCTCTATGATCCTCAGCAAAACCCCAAACCTCTTTCAACCTCAATTTCCTCATCTGGAAAATGGAGATGACAATATTCCTGTGGATTACTACATAATGTGATAACATATGTAAAATACTCTGTAAATTTTAAAGTATTACATGAAGATTCATTGACATTGTGGCTGCCATTTATGAAGTTCTTTGCTCCTAGGAGGTACCTAATCAAGTGACAATACTTTAGGGATGAATGAGTGTTAAAGTACCTTGTGCCTGGAACGCTTTTTCTCTTCCCTGCCAACCCCCAGCTACCCTAGAGTGTCTTTCACAAGTCATATTAAATCCCACTTTCTGGGGCAGGCCGTTCCCAGTCTCCCCCACTGTAGTCCCTTCCCTCTGAGATTCTCTATAAACTACCCTGAATATTTCCTATATATCTGTAGCCAGCACATCGTTTGCATCATCAGAATCTGAACTCCTTAGGGGCAGGAATGGTTTCTGTCTTTTTTTTTTCTTTTTTTGTATTTCATGTTCTTAGCATGGCTCCTGGCACCTGCATTAATGATAACACTTAATTATAAATGCTTATTGACATAGCAAGTACTAAATGAATGCTTGTCAACTGATTCATAGCTCGTAGGTGGGAGAACTGGAAATTGAACCCAAATCTCTACGGGTTCCAAATCCAGTTCTCTGACCACAGTTACAAATGCTAAAGGGGTGGGAGTAAACAGGCTGAAAGCTGGGTAGCAAGCTTGGCTGGCAAGTACATGGTGCGAGGGAGGGGGCTATCATCATCACCACTTGCTGAGTGACAGATAATTCCAAGATCATGGGCTCTGGATAGAAGCAGCCCAGCATCCCAGACCTCATCTCTAGCACTCAGAACCCCCGCCATGATGTCATGACGGTTAAAAGCTCATGGCTCAGTGTTCCCCAGCAGAGGATGGTGGGAGCCACTTCTCACTCTGCAATTATAATTCCTTCATTATCCACTAAGTGGTAGTAGGTACTTTGCTTTGCTTATTATCATTTTAAGAGAGGCCTTTGAAAGGAGGCCCAGAACCAGAAACCTCCATAAATTTATGAGATCCGTAGCTATTTCCCCCCAGTTATAATACAATCCATTTCATTTGCAACTGATTTAACATGAAGCCTTGTTTAAGAGAGACAAATAAAGACAACCCACATTTGCTCTGCTTCCCCTTTTTATTCTCCAGTTGTGCTACAGGAAATTTTTCATTGATTATTCTACAATTACATTAGAGTCAGGACAAACCTACCCAGACAAAAAGAGTTTGGAGAAGAAATTCACCTTGCTTATTCACTAGACACGCACTCTTCAAGGGAAACAACATAATATAGGGAAAGAGAAAAACAATGGAGACACAGTAAAAGGAACTATGTTCAAATTGCCCTTTGTATTTAACTATCTAAGTGATCTTGGGCAGGTCCTCTCTGATTCTTAATTTTCTCACCTGTAAAATGAATAGGAGCTGCCTGGGTTCAAATCCCATTTCTGATAATTATATGCTGTGTAACCCTGGGCAAGTGTGTTTTAATACTAATAATTCCTAAGGCTCCATCTCCTCATCTGTAAGAGAGCTGAACTCAATGGATTTCTAAAGTCCTTTCTGGTTCTAAATCTATGATTTGAGTCCTTGCCCCCATCATCAACTCACTTGGTGCCTTTGGACAAATTAGTTGGGCTCTATGTGAAGGAAGGATTCTTGGTCTCAGAAGGCCCAACCAAATGGAAAAGGTGCAAGTTCCAAGATGTAAATTTTGGTTTGATGTCAGAAAAAATTCCCCAATAATGAGATATCCAAAAGTAGAATGGGCAACCCAGAGAGGTAATGCATTCCCTCTCTCCCTTGGAAAGGGGAGAGTAAATCAACCCTGGGTCAGTAGGAAGGCCTTTGGCACACGAGTTGGACTGAATGGCATCTGAGGTCTCTTTCAACTCTCAAATTCTGTTATCCTTGTATTCTCTGAGCCTTGGTGCTTTCATCTGGAAAGTAAGGTGGAAGGCCTCAATGGCTAAGATTGCTTTTGATTATACTAATCTGTGACCAATCCTTTCGCCACCTCTATTTAGCTGCAGTCCCCCAAATGCCTGAGTATACTTCACACCTGGGGGAAAATGCTAATCTAGGAAACAATGAAGGGGTTTGAAGAAGCAAAGGATGTGGATGTAGGTCACTGTTTTCAAAAATGGTATTACCTTGAACGAGAATTGAGACACTCTAAGAAATTAGACTGAGCTTAAGTTTTTTGAGATTGAAATCTTAATTTCATTGTTATTTTTACCAATTTGAGAATCTACTTCCAAAGGAAACACTTGGAAAGAGCTAATTTTTATATCCCAAGAAAGATGAAAGTGGCATTTTCTACCTATTTGAGAATAAACATTTCCTTAATCATTTTGCCAATAACATAAAAATCTTCTAAAAAAAATCTTCTAAGTATCTTAGAAAGTGAACATTGTCCCCTCTGGTGTATGAAGATAGAGCAGGAGCAAATGCAAATTTTCAGCTACCTTTTTTTTTTCTTTATCTGTCAATTATCTCTAAGACCTCTTCTCTCCCTTTTTTTCTAAAGAACACATTCAGAGGAGTTGTGTATACTTAAGAATTTATGCATCATCCTCTTGAAATTTAGATTATTTGTGATCTTATCAGTATGGATATACCACCTACTGGTGTATTCAGCCAACCATCCGGCCTTTGCATCTTATGTGATCCTGGCCCACGGAATCAATGAAAGAATTGAGTAATTTCCAAAAGCAATTTAGTTTAATTTCCTCATATAGCTCAGGTTCGCCCACCAATCATTGTTCAGCAAAGTTCCTGTCTATGCTATATATATGCAGATGAAGAAACATACAGAGTTATCCCTGTGGTTTCAATATAGGTAATATGGTAATACAACATGAATTTTTCATCCATTTTGTTTTTTAAATATGAATGGTTATTTCATCCACTTTGTTTTTTAAATGTGAATTATTATACAGATCTTTTTCAAGTTGATTATGGATATCTGTGTTCTAGGAGCTTCCTGAAATTCACATTGTATCACAAGTAGTCATAAGTGACTAGGAGCATTGGAATAACTTGGCTCCAAATGGAGACTCCTTTAGTTGGACCTTGCATAGTACTCTCTCGAGGGCACTGAAGAGCATCAGAGGAGCATAGGTCCCCCTGGTTTATGCATTCATTTTACTGAATCAAGTTATCTTCATAGTAGTATCTGTCATGCAGCCTTCAGAAAATTTAACAAATGGGTAGGGGACATCATGCTTGAAGTTTTATATTATTCCAGTGATTTAAAAAAAAAAACCCATACAAAGGAACCTTTCATTCCCTATTCCTCAAAAATTAGCTACAGGGATCAGGACTCTATTTGTGATTTTATTGGCACAGAAAACTTCCACATGAGGGATCTCGCTTCACAAATTCAAGCTGGCACCTTCTCTGCCCCTTAAAGACTTTAAAGAGTTACCTAGAATCTAGAAAGGTCCCAAGTCACACAGCTAGGATATGTCAGAGACCAAACTTGACCCAAGTCTTCCCAGCTATGAGAGTGTGCTCTCATTATGTCCCACTGACTCTGTCTGAGTCAGGTATATAACTATCACAATGTGGTCTGATGGAGAGAACTGGCTTTGAAAGCCAGCCAGCAGCCTTCTCCTACTTTTGTCAAGAATATCTTTAAGGTGAATAAGAAAAAAAAATTGCAGAGCTAAGAAAACAGGCACAAAGATTAGCTGCTGCTAAAATCTTGACTGCCTTTTCTTCAGCCTAGTGAAGAAAAATGACTGGCCTTGAAGTCAGGGCAACTTGGGTACATATGCCTCCTTTGGCATGTTCTAGCAATGTGAGCACAGGTAAGACACTTCACTACTCTGAGTTTCAATTGTCCTCATCTGTAAAATGGGGATAAAAATATTGGTAGTACTTACCTCACCATGAGACTGTGAAACCTATGAGATGATTTACATAAAGCTCTCTATAAACTCCAAAACATTATTATCATGATTGTTACTTTGTCGGTAAAATTTGGGACATTTTGCACTCTTTCTTTGGGATAACCAGAAATCAATCCACGAATGCCTTTAAAATTATGCTCCAGGAGCAAGTAGGTGGCCCAGTGGATAGAGTACCAGCCCTGAAGTCAGGAAGTCCTGAGTTCAAATCTGTCCTCAGACACTTAACACTTCCTAGCTGTGTGACCCTGGGCAAGTCACTTAACCCCAATTGCCTCAGGAAAAAAGCAAAAAAAAAATGCTCCCCAGTTTAATCAACCTAACTGCTATAATTTTACAAAGAATATTTAAGTTTTGAGGTGAGAAGTAAAATGTAATGTGGTCCCCTTATTATCACTTAGGAAAAAAAGGTCATTCTAGAAACACCAGCAGGTGCTGCTCTTTTGTTCACTTTTGATGCTCTTATATGCACCTATATAAAATACTCTCTGAGTGACCTGGTTTAACTGGCTCTTATACTAAGCTTTCTATAGCTCTCCGCTCTCCCTCAAGTGCTTTTTGTTGATTTGTGAAATTATATTGTTAGAAATGTCCAATCACTTCCTCCCTCAAATTCAGCTTGCAAACTTTTACATTAGGCCAGAGTTGCCCATGGCTTCTATATTTCTCTAGAAGAAGACTGAGTATCTAGTGACTGAAACAAATTTATGGGCCTGTCAGCCTTCGCCTTATGCCAGCCTGTTTGCTTCTTTTAGACTCCTCTAGGAAATGGTGACATTAGAATAAGTGACTTTGCTTCTGTCCGTTTTATAACATTTTAGAGATAAACGCTTGTTTCAGGAAGTTTAGTTGGAGTTGCTATTGTCAATAGGTAGACTCACTAGACTGTAAGCTTCAAGAAAGCAAGGCCACACCTTTTCCAAACTTTATATTTCCCCAACACCCAGCCCTGTGCTTTGCAAACAGTGGCCATTTCATATAGATTTGATGAACTAAAATACATTGTTTATCCTTAACACCATCAATGATGGTCCAGAAATTAAGTTATCAAAACTCCTTACGGGATAATTTCCTCATCTGTGACATGGGACCTAATGACTATTTCCTGGGGAAAAGGTGGGATAGGAAACTTTGGCTTCCCAGACAAG
>JAJPUD010016784.1:19747-33048 GCA_023553655.1 Myrmecobius fasciatus
TTTTCCATTTTGCCAATTTTATTTTTCAGTGAATTGTTGTCTTTTTCCAATTCACTAATTTTATTTTTCAGTGAATTGTTATCTTTTTCCAATTCACTATTTTTATTTTCTAGTGAGTTGGTGACTTTTTCCAATTCACCAATTTTGTTTTTCAGTGAATTGTTGTCTTTTACCAATTCACTATTTTTATTATCCAGTGAGTTGGTGACTTTTTCCAATTCACCAATTTTGTTTTTCAGTGAGTTGTTGTCTTTTACCAATTGACTATTTTTATTTTCCAGTGAGTTGGTGACTTTTTCCAATTCACTAATTTTGTTTTTCAATGAATTTTTGTCTTTTTCCAATTCACTAATTTTGTTTTTCAATGAATTTTTGTCTTTTTCCAATTCACTAATTTTGTTTTTCAATGAATTTTTGTCTTTTTCCAATTCACCAGACTTATTTTCCAGTTTTTCACATCTCTGTTGCAGGGCAATGTTTCCTTCTTGCACTGCTCTCAGTTTATTTCCACAATCTTCTTCTAGCTTTCTTTTGAGATTCTTTATGCAATCTTTCAGGTAAACCTTCTGAAAGGGAGACCAGCTTAAGTCCACCTTTGTGGCTTTATCTGGGATTGTTTTCAGAATCTCAGGATCTGGGGACTGCTCTAGTTTCTCTCCGTAGAAGCTGTCTATGGTGAGAGCTCTCTTCTTCTTGCTCATGATGTTTAGCTGAGGTATCAGTCACCAGCACGGAATTCTGAAGCAGCAGCAGCAGCAGCGGCAGCAGTGGGAGCAGCAGCAGCAGTGGCAGCAGCAGCAGCAGTGGTGGTGGCAGCAGCTGCAGCAGCAGCAGCAGCAGGAGCAGACGAGATTTCAATTTGCCCTGGGGCAGTTTGCCCAGTTGACTTCCGGTCTGGGGCTGATCTAGCTAGATCCGCACTAGGACCACCCTTTCAGCTGCTCTCAATCCACCCTTTATCAAAGGTAGACCTGCCAAAACACCTGCTCGCAAGCAGAGTAAAGTGGCCCAAGGGTCTCCCAGGGACTTCCTGGCAGCCTAAAATCTTCTGGTCCTTCCCAGCCCCGGACTTGCACGCTGGCTGCGCCCTGGCGTCTGAGCGCTGGGAGCTGCTCGATCCCCTGCCCGTCTTAAACTGACCTCAGAAGTTCTTTCAAAGTAGATATTTGATAGAAGTGCATTGTAGTCCAAGTGTTTGGTGAAGCCCTCACTCCAGAACCAGTTCAGAGGCTCAGTTTGTCTGGGTTTGAGGGAAGGTCTCAGGAGCTTACAGAGAACGCTGTCTGCAGTTCTCCATCTTCCTAACAAACATTTAAAGGACAATTAATTCCAATACGATACAAACGATTTGGAAAAATTAGGTGAAGAAGGAATCCTATTAAGTTCCTTTTATGACACAAATATAGTAATGATACCTTAACCTGGAATAGTAAAAAAGACCAGAAAGGAAAGGATAGGCTGATTTCCCTAATGAATATTGATGGAAAAAATTTTAAATAAAATGAGAGCAAGGAGGTTACAGAAATATATCACAAAGATTATATACTATGACTAGGTGGAATCTATTAAAGGGAGGCAGGGGCTGGTTCAATTTTAGGGAAATTATCAGCATAATTATCATTTCAGTAATAAAACTAACAAATCAAATGATACAAATATTAAGAAAAAACTTTTGACAAAGCATAGGATTCATTCCTATTAAAAACACTAGAGAGCAAAGGAATAAATGGAGCTTTTCTTCAAATGATAGTATCTATCTAAAATCATCTAGCATTATCTGTAATGCAGATAAAGCAGGAATCTTCCCAATAAGTCAGCAGTGAAGCACAGATGCCACCATCACCACTATTATTTAATACTTTATTAGAAATGGTATACTTAGAAAATAAAGAGAATCAACTAAAAAATTAGGTGAAATAATTAGCAACTGCTTACCATTTCAGAGACTGGGATTGAGAGGAGGGTTGGAGAGAATTTGGAACTCAAATTTTAAAAAATGAATGTTAAAAATTGTCTTTACATGTAAATGATGGAAAAATTATTTTGAATTTTTTAAAAAAGCTAGAATTGATAGGAATCTGGTGATTATTTAACAAGAACAGAAATAAGTATACATATTTCTCAAATGTACATAGCTCTTTTAAAAATGACTCTTATCGTAAGGTATAAAAACCTCACAAACAAAAAGAAATATTAAATATGTCCTTTCCTGGCCACAATGTAACAAAATTATATTCAATTAAGAATCTTTGGGGAAAAAGGTTCAAAATTAACTGAAGACTAAATAACCTAAACCTAAATTGGTGCATCCAAAAAAAAAAAAAACAATAGATGATTTCATGAAAGGTAATGACAACAGTGAGACCTATAAAAATATTTAGGTTATAGTCTAATCAGGCCTTGCTCAGAAATTTATATCTTTAAATGTTTTCATCAAAGAAACAAAAAATAGAGCAATGGATTATAACGCAACTAAAAAAAATCCTAAAAAATCAGTAAGTTAAAATATTTTGGTTAAAATCATATTATATTGGGAGAGCTAGGGATTACATTAGATAGAGCATTGGATTTGGAGAGTTCAAATCTAGCCTGAGATATGTGAGACACTTGACATTAGCAATATAATCTAAGCAAGTCATTTAACCTTTATTTTCTAACTTAAACAAATCATAGTATAATTTTTTATATAAATATATATGTCTGTGTATTTTTTTCTTTTTTTTTAAATTAAAGCTTTTAATTTGCATAACATATGTATGGGTAGTTCCTCAACATTGATCTTTACAAAGCTTTCCGTTATAAATTTTCCCCTCAGTCCCCTCCCCTCCCCTAGATGGCAGGAAGTCCACTACATGTTAATTATATTAAAATACTTGACAAGTCGAATATATGTATACATATTTCCATACTTATCTTGCTGTGCAAGAACAATCGTATCTACATGAACAAAAAATATCTGAGAAGGGAAACCCAATGCAAGCAAACATTGATGTAGATCATGGAAATGATATGGTGTGGTCCAAATTTCATATCCCTCTCTCTCATAGTATAAATTTTAAAAAAATGCTTTTTTTTTAAAAAATAGAAAGCAAAAATAATTCCCCTTAAATTAACAAATAAAAATAAGATTTAATTTTTAGGGAAAGAAAGAATATATTTGATATACCATTAACTAGCCTTATTTTTAAAAAGAGGAAAGACAAATGGCCATTATAAAAAATTCATAAAAGGAAATTCACAACAAATGAAGAAATAAAGGATATTATTAGAAACCACTTTACTCAATTATATGCCAATATAATTGACCATTTAATTAAAATGGCTATTTTTTTTTACAAAATACACAATGCCTCAATTATAAGAACAAAAAATTGAGATTTAAATAACAATCTCAAAAAAGTACTTAAAGTAGTTCAAAATGAATTCCCAAATGGGAGGATGGGAATTTATAGCAGATGCATTTATAAATTAATTCTATCAAATATTCAAAGAATAATTAATTTCAACATTACTTAACTTTTTAAAAAATATGAAAATAAAAAAATATGAAAAGAAGGTATTTAGCCTAGCAAATTCTTTCAATAATACAAACCTGATATTGATATCTAAAGCAGGGTAACAGAACAATTTGTATTAAAAAGTTGACAATGAAACAAAGACAGACATGACAGTTGATGGAAACAGAAGCACCATAAAGGCATAATAGTTTTAGGTGATTTAAGGTAAGAGAGGATAGGTCTTCCCAACATTGAGCTGAGGATATCAATAATTGCAGTAAAGTACAATAAGTAACATTCATAATGATTGATTTGTAAAAAAAAGACCCTTTTTTGTTCAATGTGCTATTTTAAGAAGTCAAGGACATGTTTCACATATTTTAGAATAATTTTTATGAAAAATGAAAATAAAAAAAGTTTTTGTGAGTTGTTTCAGTTAGAATATTAACTTATATAAAACAGTTCTTTTTTTTATTAAAGCTTTTTATTTGCATAACATATGTATGGGTAGTTCCTCAGCATTGAACTTTGCAAAGCTTTCCATTAGAAATTTTACCCCCAGTCCCCTCCACTCCCCTAGATGGCAGGAAGTCCACTACATTTTAATAATGTTAAAATACTTGACAAGTTGTTGTGCAAGAAAGATCCTATCTACAAGAAAAAACGAAAATCAGAGAAAGGCAACACAATGCAAGCAAATGTCAATAGAGATCATGAAAATGTTACATTGTGGTCCATATTTCATATCCCTCTCTCAGGGTGTATATGGTTTTCTTCAGTGAACAATTGGAACTGGTTTGAGACAATTCTTTGTTGCAGAGAGCCATGTCCATCAGAATTAATCATCATGTAATACTGTTGTTGCTGTGTATGATGATCTCCTGGTTCTGCTCGTTTCACCCAGCATCAGTTCATGTAAGTCTCTCCAGGCCTCTCTGAAATCGTCCTGCTGGTCGTTTCTTACAGAGCAATAATATTCCATAACATTCATATACCATAATTTATTCAGCCACTCTCCAATTGATGGGCATCCCTTCAGTTTCCAGTTTCTATCCACTACAAAAAGGGCTGCCACAAACATTCTTGCACATGTGGGGCCCTTTCCTTCCTCTATAATTTCTTTGGTATATAAACCCAATAGAAACACTGATGGTTCAAAGGATATGCACAGTTTGATAACTTTTTGAGCATAGCTCCTAATTGCTCTCCAGAATGGTTGGATCCGTTCACAGTTCCACCAACAATATATTAGTGTCCCAGTTTTCCCACATCCCCTCCAACATTCATCTTTATCTTTTCCTGTCATTTTAGCCAATCTGACAGGTGTGTAGTGGTACCTCAGAGTTGTCTTAATTTGCATTTCTCTGATCAATAGTGATTTGGAGCAACTTTTCATATGACTAGAAATGGTTTTAATTTCATCATCTGAAAATTGTCTGTTCATATCCCTTGGCCATTTATCAATTGAAGAGTGGCTTGAATTCTTATAAATATGAGACAATTCTCTATATATTTTAGAAATGAGGACTTTATCAGAACCATTAAATGTAAAGATGATTTCCCAATTTGATACTTCCCTCCTAATCTTGTCTGCATTAGTTTTGTTTGTATAGAAACTTTTTAACTTAATATAATCAAAATAATCTATCTGGTGTTCAATTAAGAGTTTCAGATCTTCTTTGGACATAAGTTTATTCCATCTCCACAGGTCTGAGACGTAAACTATACTACATTCCTCTAATTTGCTTACAATATCACTCTTCATATCTAGATCATGAACCCACTTAAATCTTATCTTGGTATGTGGTGTTAGGTATGGGTCAAGCCCTAATTTCTTCCATACTAGTTTCCAATTTTCCCAGCAGTTTTTTTCGATGAGTACCTATCCCCAAAGCTGGGATCTTTGGTTTTATCAAACACTAAATTGCTAAAGTTATTGCCTAGATTGTCCTGATATCCTATCCTATGCTACTGATTGACTGCTCTATTTCTCAGCCAGTACCAAATGGTTTTGATGAGTGCTGCTTTATAATATAGTTTTAGATCTGGTACAGCAAGGCCACCTTCGTCTGTCTTTTTTTTTTTTCATTCATTCTCTTGAAATTCTTGACCTTTTGTTCTTCCAAATAAACTTTGCTACTATTTTTTCTAGATCTGCAAAATAATTTCTTGGGAGTTTGATTGGTATGGCACTAAATAAGTAGATTATTTTGGGTAGTATTGTCATTTTTATTATACTTGCTCTGCCTACCCATGAGCACTTAATGTTTTTCCATTGATTAGGTCTGATTTTATTTGCGTGGAAAGTGTTTTGTAGTTTAGTTCTTATACTTTCTTACTTTTCCTTGGCAGATACATTCCCAAATATTTTATCTTATCATCCATTATTTGTAATGGAATTTCTTTTTGTCTCTCTTGCTGCTGAATTTTGTTGGTAATATATAAAAATGCTGATGATTTATGTGGATTTATTTTGAATTCTGCAACTTTTCTAAAGTTGTGAATTGTTTCTAGTAGTTTTTTAGTTGAGTCTCTAGGGTTCTCTAAGTATACCATTATGTCATCTGCAAAGAGTGATAATTTGGTTTCTTTATTACCTACTCTAATTCCTTTTATCTCTTTTTCTTCTCATTGCCAAAGCTAAGATTTCTAATACAATATTAAATAGTAATGGTGACAGTGGGCAGCCTTGTTTCACTCTTGATCTTATTGGGAATGGTTCTAGCTTGTCTTCATTACATACAATGCTTGCTGATGGTTTTAAGTAGATGCTACTAATCATTTTTTAAGTTGATTTTTTTATTAAAGCTTTTTATTTGCATAATATATGATTGGGTAGTTCCTCAGCAGTGATCTCTACAAAGCTTTCCATTACAAATTTTACCCCCAGTCCCCACCCCTCCCCTAGATGGCAGGAAGTCTATTACATGTTAATAAAGATAAAATACTTGACAAGTTGTTGTGCAAGAAAAATCCTATCTACAAGAAAAAAAATCAGAGAAAGGAAACAATGCAAGCAAACATCAATAAAGAGCATGAAAATGTTATGTTGTAGTCCACATTTCATATCCCTCTCTCTGGGTGTATATGGCTTTCTTCACTGAACAATTGGAACTGGTTTGAGACATTTCTTTGTTGCAGAGATCCATGTCCATCAGAGTTGATCATCATATAGTATTGTTGTTGCCGTGTATAATGATGTCCTGGTTCTGCTCGTTTCACTCAGCATCAGTTCATGCAAGTCTCTCCAGGCCCCTCTCAAATCATCTTGCTGGTCATTTTTACAGAGCAATAATATTCCATAACATTCATATACCATAATTTATTCAGCTACTCTCCAATTGATGGGCATCCCTTCAGTTTCCAGTTTCTAGCCACCACAAAAAGGGCTGCCACAAACATTCTTGCACATGTGGGGCCCTTTCCTTCCTTTATAATTTCTTTGGTATATAAGCCCAATACAAACATTGCTGGGTCAAAGGGTATGCACAGTTTGATAACTTTTTGAGCATAGCTCCAAATTGCTCTCCAGATGGTTGGATCTGTTCACAGTTCCACCAACAATGTATTAGAGTCTCAGCTTTCTCACATCCCCTCCAGTATTCATCATTAACTTTTCCTGTCATTTTAGCCAATCTGTCAGGTGTGTAGTGGTACCTCATAGTTGTCTTAATTTGCATTTCTCTGATCAATAGTGATTTGGAGCAACTTTTCATATGATTAGAAATGGTTTTAATTTCATCATCTGAAAATTGTCTGTTCATATCCCTTGACCATTTATCGATTGAAGAGTGGCTTGAATTCTTATAAATATGAGACAATTCCCTATATATTTTAGAAATGAGGCCTTTACCAGAACCATTAAATGTAAAGATGATTTCCCAATTTGAAACTTCCCTCCTAATCTTGTCTGCATTAGTTTTGTTTGTACAGAAACTTTTTAACTTAATATAATCAAAATAATCTATCTGGTGTTCAATTAAGAGTTTCAGATCTTCTTTGGACATAAATTTATTCCATCTTCACAGGTCTGAGAGGTAAACTATATTACGTTCCTCTAATTTGCTTACAATATGACTCTTGATATCCAGAACATGAACCCATTTAGATCTTATCTTGGTATGTGATGGTAGGTGTTCGGTCAAGTCCTAATTTCTTCCACACTAGTGTCCAATTTTCCTAGCAGTTTTTGCCGAATAGTGAGTACTTATCCTAGAAGCTGGGATCTTTGGGTTTATCAAACACCAAATTGCTAAAGTTATTACCTTGATTGTCCTGATATCTAATCCTAGGCCATTGATCGACTGCTCTATTTCTCAGCCAGTACCAAATGATTTTGATGACCGCTGCTTTATAATATAATTTTAGATCGGGTACACCAAGGCCACCTTCATCTGACTTTTTTTTCATTAATTCCCTTGAAATCCTTGACCTTTTGTTCTTCCAAATGAACTTTGCTACTATTTTTTCTAGATCTGTAAAATAAGTTTTTGGGAGTTTGATTGGTAGATTAGTTTGGGTAGTATTGTCATTTTATTATATTCGCTCGGCCTAGCCATGAGCACTTAATGTTTTTCCAACTGACTAGGTCTGATTTTATTTGTGTGAAAAGTGTTTTGTAGTTTAGTTTGTATAGTTTCTTACTTTTCCTTGACAGTAGATTCCCAAATATTTTATACTATCATCCGTTATTTGGAATGGAATTTCTTTTCGTATCTCTTGCTGCTGAACTTTGTTGGTAATATATAAAAATGCTGATGATTTATGTGGATTTATTTTGAATCCTGCAACTTTGCTAAAGTTGTGAATTGTTTCTAGTAGTTTTTAGGTGGGTCTCTAGAGTTCTCTAAATATACCATCATGTCATCTGCAAAGAGTGATAATTTGGTTTCTTTATTACCTACTCTAATTCCTTTTCTTCTCTTATTGCAAAAGCTAACATTTCTAATACTATATCAAATAGTAATGGTGACAGTGGGCAGCCTTGTTTCACTCCTGATCTTATTGGGAATGGTTCTAGTTTGTCTCCATTACATATGATGCTTGCTGATGGTTTTAAGTAGATGCTACTAATCATTTTAAGGAAAAGCCCATTTATTCCTATACTCTATAGTGTTTTTAATAGGAATGGGTGTTGGATTTTATCAAATGCTTTTTTCTGCATCTATTTAGATAATCATCTGGTTTTTGTTAGTTTGGCTATTAATATAATTGATTATGTTGATAGTTTTCCTGATATTGAACCAGCCCTGCATTCCTGGTATAAATCCTACTTGGTCATAGTTTACTATCCTGGGGATGACTTTCTTTAGTCTCATTGCTAATATCTTATTTAAAATTTTTGCTTCCATATTCATTTGGGAAATTGGTCTATAGTTTTCTTTCTCTGTGTTCACCCTACCTGCTTTAGCTATCAGCAGCATATTGGTATCATAGAAGGAACTTTGTAGTATACCTTCTGTCCCTATTTTTTCAAATAGTTCTTATAGTATTGGAATTAGTTGTTCTTTGAATGTTTTGTAGAATTCACATGTAAATCCATCTGGCCCGGGAGATTTTTTCTTAGGGAGTTGGTTAATAGCTTGTTCTGTTTCTTTTTCTAATATGGGGCTATTTAAATAATTTATTTCCTCTTCTGTTAACTTGGGCAATCTATATTTTTGTAGATATTCCTCCATTTCATTTAGATTATCAAACTTACTGGCATAAAGTTGGGCAAAGTAACTCCTAATTATTATTCTAATTTCCTCTTCATTGGAAGAAAGTTCTCCCTTATCATTCTTGAGACTAACAGTTTGATTTTCCTCTTTCCTTTTTCTTATCAAATTAACTAAAAGCTTATCTATTTTGTTGTTTTTTTTTGTAGAACCAAATCTTAGTTTTATTTATTAATTAAATAGTTTTCTTATTTTCAATTTTATTAATTTCCCCTTTTATTTTTAGCATTTCCAATTTGGTATTTAATTGAGGGTTTTTAATTTGTTCTTTTTCTAGTTTTTTTTTAATAGTAAGCCAAATTAATTGATCTTTTCTTTCTCTATTTTATGCAAGTAAGCATCTAGATACATAAAATTGCCCCTTATAACCGCTTTGGCTGTATCCCAAAAATTTTGGTATGTTGTCTCATTATTGTCATTTTCCTGGATGGAATTATTGATTGTGTCTATGATTTGCTGTTTCACCAATTCATTCTTCAGGAATAGATTATTTAATTTCCAATTAACTTGTGGTCTATGCTCTCCTGGCCTTATATTCCATGTGATTTTTATTGCATCATGATCTCAAAAAGATGCATTTACGATTTCTCCCTTTCTGCATTTGATTTGGAGGTCTTTATGCCCTAATACATGGTCAATTTTTGTACAAGTTCCATAGACTGTTGAGAAAAAAGTAAACTCCCTACTGTCTCCATTCAATTTTCTCCAAAGATCTATCATACCTAACTTTTCTAACAATTGGTTTACCTCCCTAGTTTCTTTTTTATTTATTTTGTGGTTTGATTTATCCAATTCTGAGAAAGCAAGGTTGAGCTCCCCAACTAGTATAGTTTGGCTGTCTATTTCTTCTTGCATCTCTCTTAATTTCTCCCTTAGGAATTTGGATGCTATTGCACTTGATACATATATATTTAGTATAGATATTGCTGCATTATCTATGGTACCCTTTAATAAAATATAGTTTCCTTCCTTATCTCTTTTGGTTAGATCTATCTTTGCTTTTACTTGATCTGAGATAAGGATTGCTACCCCTGCTTTTTTATTTTGGTCACCTGAAGCATAATAGGTTCTGCTCCAGCATTTTACCTTCATCCTCTATGTGTCACTATGCTTTAGATGTGTTTCTTGTAGACAACATATTGTGGGATTCTGGTTTTTAATCCAGTCTGCTATCCGCTTCCACTTTATGGGAGAGTTCATCCCATTCACATTCACAGTTAGAATAATTAATTCTTTATTTCCTGCC
Source organism: Myrmecobius fasciatus (assembly GCA_023553655.1). Classification (NCBI taxonomy): domain Eukaryota; kingdom Metazoa; phylum Chordata; class Mammalia; order Dasyuromorphia; family Myrmecobiidae; genus Myrmecobius; species Myrmecobius fasciatus. Next base: position 30,208 of record JAJPUD010016784.1, read on the forward strand.
ATATTATTTACCCAAGTTATGTTTTCCCTTTCCTTTCCCCTTTCTCCCTTCCCCCCTTCTTAGTATTTTGCTTTTGATGACCCCCTCCCCGAAAAAAATCCTCCTCCCTTTAGAGCCCTTACCCCCTTTTTACTCCTTTCCCCTGATTCTTCTATTTTCCCTTCTATTAGTTTATCCCTTACTTTTCCTCCTTTTCTTCCCATTTCCCTATAGCGAAGGACAAGTTTCTCTGTGAAACCAAAAGTGTCTGATATACACTTTTAAAGCCCAATCTGATGAGGGTAAGATTTACACAATGCACATCTCCCTCCCTTCTTTCTCTCAATTATATTAGGTTTTCTTCGACTCTTTATGAGATTTTACCTTATTTTTACCTCCTTTTTTTAAAGAAAATCTTATTTTACCACCTTTTTCCCTCTTTTCTCCAGTATGATAACCTGACCCCTCTAATTTTCTTTTTCATATTATTGAAGTAATATCAAATTATACTCACAATCTTTAAGTATCGCCATAGTAGAAATAAAGTTCTGAAGAGTCCTTTCCTTTTTACCTTTTTATGCTTCTTTTGAGTTCTGTGTTTGGAGGTCGAATTTTTTGTTCAGATCTGGTCTTTTCATTAGAAATAGATGAAATTCACCTATATCATTAAATGACCATCTTCTTCCCTGGAGGATAATGCTCATTCTAGCTGGATAGGTTATTCTTGGCTGTAATCCAAATTCCTTTGCTTTTAGGAATATTTGGTTCCAGGCCCTTCAAACCTTCAATGTGGAGGCTGACCAATCATGTGTGATTCTAAGTATAGATCCTCAGTATTTGAATTGTTTCTTTCTAGCTGCTAGCGAAATATTTTCCTTGGTGCAATAGTCTTGAAATTTAGCCACAATATTCCTCGGGGTTTTAATTTTGGGGTCTGTTTCAGGAGGTGATCGGTGAATTCTTTCAATGGTGATTTTGCCTTCTGTTTCTACAACTTCAGGGCAGTTTTCATTCAGGATTTCCTGGAAGATAGTGTTTAGATTCTTTTTTTTTTTTTTTTCATCATGGCTTTCAGGAAATCCAATAATCCTTAGATTGTTTCTTCTAGATTTATTTTCCAAATCAGTTGTTTTTCCTAGGAGATATTTCATATTTTCTTCTATTTTTTTCATTTTTTTGTTTTTATTTGACTGATTTTTTAAGTGTTATTGAGTCATTCACTTGCATTAGTTCAATTATTATTTTTAAAGAGTTTTCTTCAGTTACCTTTTTTAGCTCCTTTTGTACCTGGTCAATTTGTTCATTGCATAATTTTTCCACGTCACCAATTTTGTTTTTCAATAAATTGGTGTCTTTTTTATATCTCTTTTGCAGGGCATGAAATCCTTCTTGCACTGATCTCAGTTTATTTTCCCATTTATCATCCTGTTCGTTTTTGAGATTCTTTATGCAATCTTCCAGGAAGGCTTTTTGAAAAGGAGACCAAGTTATATCTCCCTTGATGGCTTCCTCTGGAGTTGTTTTGCCTACAGGAACTTCAGGATCTGGGGTCTGCCTTTCTTTCTCTCCATAAAAGCTGTCTATGATAAGGGCTCTCTTCTGCTTCTTACTCATTTTTTATTTTATTTTATTTTTTTTAAAGCTTGGGGTCTGTGCAAAGCAGAGAAGCAATGGCTAGCTGAGGTACTTTGCCCTGGGGCAATTCCGCTAATTAATTTCCAGTGCCAGGCTGGTTGGGCTAGGACCTTGCATTTGCAATGGGTTACAAACTGCCTTTTATAAAATCTGCCAGAGCGCCTGCCCACAATCAGGGCAGAGTGTCCCAAATGCCTTAGAAACAGCTGTTTTGAGTTTCTGCCATGCTGAGCCCCACCCAGTTTCCTGCCCTGTCTCCGGGACACCAAGCAAACTGCTCACCCCCATTGCTCACCCCCTCTGCTGTACTGAAACAGACCTCTATGAAGTTCTTGAAAGGTAACTTCAGCAAGTAGAATTTCTTAGTCCAAATATTTCTGGGTTCATTGACTTAAAAATCAATTCAGAGGCTTATTTTACTGTTGATTTTAGAGAAGGTCAGAGGAGGACACAAAGAGTCGCTCACTCCACCATCTTGGCTCTGCCCAACTCCCGGAACAATTCATTTAATGATAATATTAAGTAAATGTTGCTACTCTACTTGTATAAGAATGTACAAATTATTTTGAACTTTTTAATTTAAGAAGTTCTTAATATTTTATCTAAGGTGTAAAGAAGGAAGAAGACAAGGGGATGTAGTTAGATCAACTTGTGATGTCATCTGTATAGATCAGTACAGATCATAATCCTTTGAAATCTACTCCTTCTGTTCAACTCTTGTCCATATCTTCTCCTAAATTCTTTATAGGAAGTCTACTGAACAGGGGTCAGGGACTTTCTCTTGCTCTTCTGATATTGAAAAGGTACTATCTGAACTGTCCATGACTTGTCCTTTAGTCTACCATATCTAGTAGATATTTGTTCTTTTTCTATCATGCATTATTCTAACACCTTTATGACTTCTTTTGTCCAATTCCTCATTGATAATATGCTGTGGCATATTCACAAACACTACTTGTGTCTCTGTTGATCTTTAGGGAAGGATTAGGTCCTCACAGTCTGTTCTGTTTCATGACTCACAGTGATAGAATGTCACTAGAAGAACAGGATAGGTTGGTCTGTGATTTTTTTCCTGCAATGTTACTAAAGGTAACTACCTCTTAGCAGTACAGGTAACTCCCTCTATCAATATAGACAAGTACCTTTTCTGCAATTTATAGTTTTTAAAAACTTGAGCAGAGCTGTGGTGTCAAATTGAAAGAAAATTGAAAACAAATAATCATTCCT
>JAJPUD010016785.1:0-10000 GCA_023553655.1 Myrmecobius fasciatus
TCTGGGCATATCTAGCCAAGGTCAAATAAATAAACAGTAAGCCAGAGAAGGCAGTCAGAACTCAAAGTCACAGAATTTTAGAGCTGGGAGGCCATCTAATCTAATCCGGACCTGAAAAAGGATCCTCTCTAACATATATTCAATCAGAAACACGACAAAAGCAACAATAAATATCTATCAAACATCTACTGGGTGAAAGAAGGTATTTGTGTTAGGCACTTGGAAGGTAAAGAAAAAAAGCTCCTGCCTTTAAAGAGCTTAAATTCTACCAGAAGGGCATGACAATTGTACATTATACATGTTATATATGTGATATATGTGGGTGTATGTACACAAGTATTCATGTTGAGCTATCTATATGGTGAATATATAGAGTAAATATATGTACTATATATGTATACAACATACAGATAAGTGGGCAGCTAGGCTGCACACTACATAGTTCATTAGATTTAAGAAAACTCTTCTTCCTGAGTTCAAATCAGACACTTTCTAGCTGTGTGATCCTGGGCATGTCACTTAATCCTATTTGTTTCTGTTCCTCATCTGTAAAATGAATTGGAGAAGAAAATGGTAAACCATTTCATTATCTTTGCCAAGAAAACCCCAAATGGGGTCATGAAGAATAAGACACAATTAAAACAAATGAACAACAAAAACAACACATAGATAAATAGATATAATAAATGTTTATTCTTCCTCAAACGTGGGTGTGCACAAGATCAGTGAGGAAGAAGAGAAAACTGACAGCTAAGGAAAACAAAAACTTTTTCCTGCAGGATGTAGCTCCTGAAATGAATTTTGAAGGAAGCTTGGGATTCAAGAAAACTAAAGGTGAGAAAGGCATGAACTCCAGGCATACAGACCAAATGGAGATAGAAGATAGGATAAAGAAGAGGAGAAGAGCAGTAGGTCCATTGAGCAGGACTGGAAGTATGAAGATAAAGATTGTGAGATAAGTCTGGGAGCCTGGCACAAGATAGGATATGAGGTTTTAAGTGCCAAGTCAAAGGGTATGATTCTTATCTTAAATGCCAGAGTAAACTACCTAAGCTCTTTGAGCAGGGAGAGTAAGACAAAGACCAGACGACAAGAGGAATTAGAATCAGGAAGACACATGAGAGGTGATGAGGGTCTCAATGAGATGGCAACTGTATGAGTCTAATTCAAAGAAGAAGACACATGAGAGATGTTGTGGAAGGAGGATGGTTGTTCTTGACACTATTATCCTGTTTTATCTCTCTACTCTGAATAGTAGATAGTATACTGGAGTGATCACAAAATGGATAACTGGAAAACAACTTAGAGATCTTCTACCCCAACCTTCCCACTTTAAAGATGAGGAAACTGAGGGTGAAAGTGACGGAGTGTTTTGCCCAAGATCACAGAATTTAATAAGAAGGAAAGCCAAGATTTGAATCCATATCCTCTGATAATAAATCCATTGTTAAATGGAATAGTAATATTGAAATGAGATGACTTGGCTGTGCCAGTCAGCAATTGATCAACTTCGAGAATAGACTCTGAGGTGGGGAGACCTTGTCCAAGCAGTGTTCAAAATATGTGGGGAGAAGAGGAAGGCTACCTGCTCAACTCAAGGATGTTTCTTGTGTCTTTTAAAAAAAACTTTTAACTGTTGTTCTGCCTTGGATTTTAAATTTCCAGCCCAGGTAGGGAAGAGATATCAGGAAGAAAAAAATCAGTTCAAGCCTTTCTTTTCCAGAACCCCAATCCTTAGGGAAGGAGGTATAAGTGCAAGCATGTCTGCTAGTCTTGCCAATATCCTGGTGACCCCTTTTTGATAGTTTCAGGATATCACTCTTCCCAGGCTATGTATATAAAATTAGGCCACTATAAATCCCACAGTGCTTTTATGTTCACTAAGAGGTTCGGTGTCATGGATCCTTGTACAATCGCCAATACGAGTTTCATTTTCTTTTGAAAGTAAATATACCTAGAGTCAAGAAAGGTTTAGATAAATGTTTACATGCTAATATTATCAGGAATTAATGTACAAAAGCCAGGAGTCACCACCAACAATTACAAACATATATTAGACACCTATTATATGCAAGTACAGGGTGGGATTCTGGGATAATCACAATCCCTCATCTGCAAAGTTCTTTATTATTTCCAAGGTAATTTAACATTTATTACCTTGCCAGGAGAATCAGAGAAGAGTAACAAAATTGAAGACCTGTACTTCCTCTAAGCAGATTATCACATGGATTGATGAGGAATTAGCATACAATCTTACCAGAAGGACCAGAGACCCCTGGTCTAAGGCCAAAGCTCTTAAGTTGTATGGAAGCCAACTTCACTAGCCAATTATAATTTATCCTGTTTGAGATAGATACTGTAAAGTTCAATTTTAATAGTAACAACAACAATAATAAAAAGTAGCATTTACATAGTGATTTAAGGCTTGAAAATTGCTTTACAAATATTATTTCATTTGATCTTCACAATATCTCTGGGAGGTAGTTGCTATTATCATTCCCATTTTCTGGACAAGGAAACAGACAAAATGAAATGACTTGCCTAGAATCACACAGTTGGCAAATGTCTGAAATCAGATTTGAACTTAGATTTTTCCTGACTCCAGGTCCAGCACTCTATCCATTCTCTTGCCTTAAAGGAAAACATTCCTGAAGAGGACTCATAGATTAAAAACTGGGAGACACCTTATAGTACATACAATCCAACCTCCTTATTTTCTAGAAGAGGAAACTGAATCCCAGAGAAAATAAAGTCATAAGAGAAGAAAAGAAATTGAAGGAATTACGATAGGCAATATGGAAAAAAACTATTTTCATTTTTAGATGATATGATGGTATGCTTAGGGAATCCTAGAAGATCAGCTAAAAAACTAATTGAAACAATTAGCAACTGTAGCAGAGTTGCAGAATATAAAATAAATCCACAAAAATCATTAGCATTTCTATATATAATTAACAAAGCCCAGCAGCAAGAGATAGAAAGAAAAATTCTATTTAAAACAATCATAGACAATATAAACTATCTGGGAGTCTACATGCAAGACAAACCCAGGAACACAACTACAAAATACTTTTCACACAAATAAAATCAGATTCAAATAACTGGAAAGGTTATCAATTGTTTATGGGTAGGCTGAGCTAATATTAAAAAAAAAAAGAAAGTCAATTGGCAAGGTCACACAAATTAACAAGTAACAGAATCAGTATTGCAATTGAGATTATTCTGATGCCAAATTCAACCATCTTTTCACTCTACTATGATGCCTCCAATAATATCACAAACTTCAGTCCATTCAGCATTTGACAACTACTATATAAAAGACACTGTGCTAACTTAAAGAAATCTTGAAGTTTAGAATTTACCTAGTCTATCAATCAATCAGGAAGTATTTACTGAGTGTCTGCTGTACGTCAGGCTTCCTGGAAGGCACTGTGAGTAATGCAAAGTATGGGGCAGAGTAGAATATTCCATATCAATCAAAAGTTATATCTATGAAGCATTATTTGATCAGGGCATTTATGGAATTCAATAATGGTATATATCAAAGTTAAAGAAATAGGAAGAATCTTGGGCCACAGCAATGGCAAGATGAGATGTCAAGACTTAAATAAAAGAAAATAAGCCCAATTATATCCTACATTGAAAGCCCATCATAGAAGAGATTTACTCAATAATCTCATTCTGCATGCTAGATAATTTTCTTATCAGCATAAACAATTAAATGATGGCAATGTTTTGGAATTAATATTGCCCAGTATAGAATGGGAACTCACATTTCTCCAGATACTATTGTTAACAAGATGGAACCTCTTGGATCTGCAGAATTATTTTGTTAAAGAGAACAGCTCCACCATCTATATCTGTTCTGCACTTAGCTATGGGGCCATGGACCTATGGAATCATAAGAATAAGGGGAAGATGAGGAAAACACAAGAAGCATTGTAAAGATATCTTAATTAGTTTTGATGACTTCACAAACAGGAAAGCTAGGTGTAAACTGACCCCCATTTCAAAGCAGATGGCATATTGCAAAGTAGAAAGCAACTCACTGGCTCCAAAAAGTTCAGAAAATTCCTCAGTATGGAAAACAGTCAGTAACCAAACTTCATTTAAAACAAAGTTAGAAGATCTAAAAGCAATCTACCTAATAAACCACTATGGTGATAGCAGCTAAAATTTTCTCGGGCCCTACAAAATGATTGTATCATTGTATCATCAGAAATAATAATATTTCATTAAAACTATTTATAATAATATGAAAAGGTGCTCCAAATCACTGTTGATCAGAGAAATGTAGATTAAGACAACTCTGAGGTACCACTACACACCTGTCAGATTGGCTAAAATTACAGGAAAGGATAACGACAGGTATTGAAGGGAATGTGGGAAGACTGGGACACTGATGCATTGTTGGTGGAACTGTGAACGGATCCAACCATTCTGGAGAGCAATTTGGAACTATGCTCAGAAAGTTATCAAACTGTGTATACCCTTTGACCCAGCAGTGTTCCTATTGGGCCTATATCCCAAAGAGATCTTAAAGGAAGGAAAGGGCCCCACATGTGCAAGAATGTTTGTGGCAGCCCTTTTTGTAGTGTCTAGAAACTGGAAACTGAATGGATGCCCATCAATTGGAGAGTGGCTGAATAAATTATGGTATATGAATGTTATGGAATATTATTGTTCTGTAAGAAACGACCAGCAGGACGATTTCAGAGAGGCCTGGAGAGACTTGCGTGAACTGATGCTGAGTGAAGTGAGCAGAACCAGGAGATCATTATTCACGGCAACAACAATACTATATGAGGATCAATTCTGATGGACATGGCTCTCTGCAACAATGAAATGTCTCAAACCAGTTCCAATTGTTCAGTGAAGAAAGCCATATACACCCAGAGGGAGGGATATGAAATGTGGACCACAACATATCATTTTCATGTTCTCTATTGATGTTTGCTTGCATTGTATTTCCTTTATCGGATTATTCTTTCTTGTAGATACGATTTCTCCTGCACAAAAAATGATGTGTGGAAATAACTATACATATATTCGATTTCTTAAGTATCTAACATAATTATCATGTAGTGGATATCCTGCCATCTAGGGGAGGGGTGGGGAGTAGGGGGGAAAAATTTGTAACAGAAAGCTTTGTAAGGGTCAATGTTGAGGAATTACCCATACATATGTTTTGCAAATAAAAAGTATTAATAAAATAAAATTTAAAAAAAGAAATAATAATATTTCACATTTAAATAATTCTGATAATAACAATGATTTTGTATGTGTATGGAAGTATAACAGCAAAAGTCTTACATCAGTGTTAAGCTTTTCAAGTTATTGATAAAATTAAAACTTAAAAAGGTACTAAAACTTTTGGGATGCCAGAAATGCTTTAACATTTAGAAAGTACTTTTCTCACAACAGCCTTGTGAATGAGGTGTCAATGTTTTATCCTGGTTTCAGAGATGAGCAAACTGGGACCCCTGAAGTTTTCATGATGTTCTGAAGATCACAAATCAGAGAATATCAAAGATGAGGAAAGCACCTCAAAGGTCACTGAATCCAATATATAACATCCCTGAAGAGTGATCTTCCTTGAAGACTTCCACTGAAAAGGAACCCACAAACAAAACAACAACTAGAAACAAATTTGGTGTATCCAATGGGGAATAGATAAATATATCATGGTATATGAGAGAATCAATAGAGAACTGACCTCAAAGCCTGGAAGGCCTGAGCTTAAGATCTACCTTTGACATATACTGGCTATATGACTTCAGGCAAGACACAGCTTCTCACCTTAAGACTATAAATTGCAGAGAAAGTGCCAACCTGTCCTGGTAGCAGGAATTTCCTTACTTAAGAATATCTTATATCAACAAAATCACAGGCTCAGTCCCTTTCCTTATATAAATGTTATAAATTATCATCTTGCCACAAAATAACCAATTTGAAGAATTCCAAGAGAAAGAATGGAAAAATTTAGATGAATAGATGAAGACTGAAGTAAGAAGAATCAGAAGAATAATGTGTGCAAGAATTACAATATGGTAAATGAATAAAAGACTAGAAGGCAGTCAAATTCTGATCAATTACCACATTATTCTCAGTCCTAGAAAGGGACAATGAGTTACAGCTCCATACTCACAGTAGAGAAATGGAGGACCACAGCTGAGGAATGTGATTTACATGATCAGATACATAACTACATCCATTGGTTTTGACTAAATATGTTGAGTTTGGGTTACAAAGAAAGTTTCTTTGTCTATTGAGGGTGGAATGGAGCTAAGAGAGAGAGACTGTGACATCAAAACAAAAGACAATCAAATTTTACAAAGAAAAAAAATAAAGGAACCCACTACCTCCCCAGATAATCCATTCTATTTCTAGATGATTCTAATTATTAGTGAGTTTTCCCTTATGTTGAGTCTGCAATCTCGACATCCAGTTGTTCATGGTTCTACTGGGACCTTGTAGACTAAATCTAATTGCTCTTCCATGAGAAAAACCTTTAAATTACTCTTGAATAACTATAATAATAGCTAGAATTTACATAATAGTTTAAGGTTGCAATGTGCTTTACATATGACATCTCAGCCAATCTTCACAGCAAGGTAGGTATTACCCCATTTTACAGATGAGGCATTAACTGCCTCTCCCAAGGTTACAAAATTAGTACAAGTCTGAGACTGGAAGTGAACTCGGGTCTTCTTGTCCAGCACTCTCTCTACCGTATCACTTTGCTGACTACTTGAAGATGGCCATTTTGTCCCTGCCTCCTTGATTTCTCTCTTCTTCAGGCCAAACATGCTCAGTCTTTTTAACTAATCCTCAAATGATATGGTCCTTATTCCCATTTTCTTCTGTAAGACTGTGTTAAAACTGTGGATACAACAAGGCCAAAAGACTTTCCACCTGGAAGTTTGGGATCTCTTTTGTCCCCGTACACTTTCTCTTCCTGGCTGTGAGAGCTATCTTTCTGAAGAACAACATTCTCCCAATTAAACAGGACTCCTTTCCCAACAAATGGCCTTATCTCTCTGCAGCCCTATTCCCCAGGGTCATAGATTAGGATGACTCCCTACTCTTTTTCTAGATCTTAATAGATTCAGATAAATCTGTTACTGTTTAGTCATTTTCTGGTGGTATCTGACTCTTCATGATCCCATTTAGGGTTTTCTTGACAAAGACACTGGAGTGATTTGCTATTTCATTTCATCTTATTTTATTAGATGAGAACATAGGTAAATGGGATTAAGTGACTCAGCAGTAAAGGTCTGAGGTTAGATTTGAACTCAGGAGGAAGAGTTTTCCTGACTTATCTACTGTACCACCCAGATGCCCGATCATACATACTGTCCTTCTTTTGACTACATCAGGCTCTCTGTGGATGGGTGGAAATGAGTATTATGTTAATGTATTTTCAGACTCATGTGAATGGCTCAAGGATTGAATTAACCTACTGAGAAGTTACACATTTTCAACCAACTAATCACATTTCATTGCACTTTACATAGACATCAATACAATGACATTAACTCTTTGGTTCATACAATCTATGGGGAAATGGTCTAACTTTAGTTCTGTGAAATGTCTATTTGCTTAAGTAGAAAGACTTGTGATATTAAAAGAGAAAGCATAAAAAAGTTTTTCCCCATATAACTGTTCCCTTTCTTGTTCTTCATGCAATAGAATTCATTCTTTAATATAAATCTACGGGTCTAGTCCCAGTTCATGTGACCTAAAAACTATTCCAAGGTGTAAAGGTACATTTTCTCACCCAGGAAAACCTCTGCACTTTCATCAACAATCCCAAAGAGCTTCAGCTAATTGTTTTTTTCTCCTACAAGAGGTCTAATGTATGCCAAGGTTAAATACCTAAAATTCACACCTTGGTGACAGAGAATAGTGAAAAGGTTGGTGCAGCTTGTCCAGTCTAAGGAGGAATAAGCAAACATCAGGTGAAAAAAATAAAGTGCACTTTGACAGTGTACTAGTGATAAGTGTGCAAGGTTGAAAGTCAGTGAACATCTTCAATTTCCCATACACTTATGGGTTTTTTAATCTTAACAGAGTAATAATCAGCAAGTCAGCCACAACTTTCCTATGGTTCACTTACCCCACCTGTGGAATGAGCCTGATTATATAGTCAATAGAACTTATTATATTTCTCCAAAAAAATTCATACATCCTACAAACATTTCTATTTCTGTTGGTATCACTATGATTGCTCTAGTCATCCAGATTTGTAACCTTAGGATCACCCCCCACATCCAGTCTGTTAAGCTTTGTTAACCCTACCTTTATATTTCTCTTATCCATACCATTTACACACACACACACACACACACACACACACACACACACACACACAATATCTATACACTAGATCAGACTTTCATTGCTTCTAGCCTGGATCATTGGTATATCTTCCTAACTCTGATCTCCTCTCTTCAATGTCCTCCACAAAATTGCCATATTGACACTACTACAACACAGATCTGATCATGTAAATCCCTTACTCAAAGATCTTCCATGTTGTACATGTTGTATTCTCTCCCCCTACTCTCCTCCCCACCCACACCCATGTAACACGAGCTTTCTCAGGTCAGAACCAATTTTGTTTTTATCCTACTTAGCACAGTAACTCACACAGAGTAGGTGCTTTGGAAATGCTTGTTGAACTGAGTGCCTCTTGCCCTCCCCACAGTCACAGGGCTAAATGAAATTGCTCTGAGCGATGTCTCCAGGTGTCATTTTTGTCATGGTCACATTTGCACCAAATGGTGTTTTTAATCCTCATCAGGCTCTCTTTCAGGTGGTCTTTTTTAAAAGTTCAGGCCCTAAAAAGAAGTTAATTCTCTCTCTCTTACTTCCTACCTTTCACATCCTAACCAGCCTACCTGAGCCCATCCATCTGAACCAACCTGATCCCTTCCACAGTGATTCCAAACTGGCCAGAAATTCCAAATATTCAGACAGCAGAATTCCTACCACAAATGTAGCAGCTAAATATTGTAAGACTCCTAACTCCCCCATCTGTGTTTTGCCTCCCAAGAGGGAAAATAATCTTCGCAGAGATTCCCTTGTCTGGCAGGCAAATTCTAAACCTTACTGGCAATCACGACTCTGTTTTCCAAACCAAACATCGATGGAGCTGAGAGTCAGGGCTGCCTGGGATATACTGAGGAGGGAACTAACCTCCTTCCTACTTTATTAAATCACTCTCTGTGGAAACTCAAGGCTGTGAAATAGATGAGGCTGTAATTGTTGTCCGTGTATCATTGATAATGCTAGTGTAAGGTTTGGGGAATTAACAGCAGAAGAGGATTCCCAGGTAAATTTAGCAAACTTGCTGGAATTACTTACTGCTGGTCTTTACTCTTCTTTTCTGTACTGAAAAATACACCAATAAATAGGCTGACTGAATAGCCTCACTATGGGTAGTTCAAAACCATATCTTTTCTAATTCCATCAAAGAAGGTGAAAAATTAAACTTTCTAACTTTGTTATCACAAATTTGGGGTTCCTGTTTTCACAAATGGGAGCTGAAGAATATTTTCCCCCATGGGAAAAAATAATTCCTCCCCTTCCCATTATTTGGAATCTTCCTTTTGTTTTTCAGGACTTTTCCTAGTCATCACGAGAGAATACTCTAGGGTCACAATTGGCAATAATCCAATAATATCTGATGATAAGAAGGAAGCCTAAATGATAGGCACCCCTATCGACTGGCCTTGATGTCTATGTGGGGTTTGCAACAGGCAAGATTTAAATGGTTCATTTTATTTTTAACTTTCACTTTTCCACATTTCAGCAATGTCAGGCAAAGAGGTATGGTTTTACTATCAGAAAGAATCATGGTGCAGAATAATTTATGACTTCAGCTTGGGCTTTCAAAAAAGCTATTTCAAATCTTCACTTTGATTTGGCTGTATCAAAACTGCTCACAATAACAGCGGTACTTTCTTATAACTAGACTCTGCTAGCTGCACCTCTC
>JAJPUD010016785.1:12500-20000 GCA_023553655.1 Myrmecobius fasciatus
GTAGAAATTCTGCATTATGCATGATTTATTTTCCTATCTAGTTAGTAGGTTTGTCTGCTGCCCTTGTGTTTCTAGGACATTGGACTCGATTCTGGTCCAGACATAAATGCCAATGCTCATTCCCCCTGAAAGTTATTAATGTCAGATATGAAATGAGATTTTTGATTTCACCTGCTTACTAATCCACAAAAGCTGTTTTGAGTGATGCAGGCTTAAACACAGAAACTTGAAATGATATATTGCTATATCTGATAAGATGCAAATATGTTCATTAGACATAATTTAGCAGGAGAGAATAGCAACACTTTTATAACTAGCTTAGGTCAAAAATGGTGGTTAATTAAACAAGTCATGAAAAATGGCATTACAAGTAGAATGTCCACCAGACATCAGCCTTTCTAATGACATGCAGCCGACAGACGACAAATGCTTTTTACTAAATCTGGAAGGAAAAAAAAACTTTCTGAGTGTTTCTTAATATGAGGTAAGATAACAAAACTATATGCCCATTAAGAATCTCAAATTGATAGCATATTCCTCTTAGGTTTTAATGGTGATCCACTATACTTCTCTATTTGAAGGTGCATATCACTTCCCCTCCTACTGATTTAAAGTGATTTATATTTTCAGTACTTCACAAATAAACCAGTAAAGAAATTAATACTATATCCTTCCATACAGCCAGCTGCCCTACATTTTTATAGCTGTTTTTAAATCCAAATACAGTAACAGAGGAAGGGAAAGATGGTTGGAGAGATGGGGAGATGGAAGGATAGAAGGAGGGAAGTGAAGAAAGAACCAGGTGGGATGTGTGTGTGTGTGTGTGCTGCGCATCTGCATGTGCAAGTGTGTACATACATACATGTGTGTGCATGCATGTATGTGCATGTATGCATTCTTCCTGTCTCTATAGTGCAGCTGAAATGTCTGTATGCTTTGGTTACCTAGGGAACCGGTCTGCAGTAAGAACTCTTTTGATTGGCTCTGAATTCAGTATCATTGTGGGTGGAGTTCTTCTAGGTAGATTCTAGCAGGTAAAAAAAAGTCATTATTACCTGGATGTGGAACTAAGTGGTACAGACATTTGGAAAGGGGTAAAGGAGAGGAAATATATGTAGTGGAAGAAGAGAGGAAAGTATGATTCCTAAATTGGAAATGTGAATATTTTGAGTAATGATTGCATTTTAAAAGAAGGAAGTGGCCGTTTTGGTCTAGGCCAACCATCCTGTTTTTAATGTGAGTGTTTTACAGGGATGGGGGAGAAAAGATGTTCTTAAGTGAATCTGAATTGGGAATGATTTTTAAAGTGATACAGGCAGAAAGAAATACATCTTCCAAATAAGCATGCCCCAACAGCAGCTATGGGATGTGAGCAGGCTGTTTGTAAGTGGGGTAAGAAATTTATTGATTGAGTCATGTAAAATTCTGTATGCAGGATTCAAATTTATTAAAGCAGAAGGGCATATGCATGTATGTGGAATAATACACAATAGAAAACCACCTGAAATAAATACCCACTGATTTCTAGGACCATTTTGATGAACAAAAAATTCCCACATTTTTGAAAACTCCTCCATGAGATAATATACTAAATGCACAATTCAATCCAACAAGCATTTGATGCCTATTGTGTACACAACAATTAACGTAGAAACCACACTTCTAATCCTCATTAATTTTGCGGAGGCAGAAGGGTCTCGTGAAAAGTACAGTAGAGAGGGAGAATAGAGAAGAGCAGAAAAGTGAATTAATCTTGGAAGCAGGATCATTTAGGGTCAAGTCCCTCTTGTGATATGAACTGGATGCTCCTGAGCAACTAACTTAACCTCTCAGTGCTCCAGGCAGTTCTCTAGGTGAATGAGTTGTGGAGCATTGATAAAGCTCCTAATGAGAAACTTCTTAGACAGAGACAAAATCACAAGTCTGACTTGTTTTTTAAATGAAAAAAAAAAAAAGAAGAAAGTCTTGAGTTGGGTGGAGTCAAGAATCATGTCCTGTTTTAGTCCTACCTACTTTTCACACACACCGTGTGACCTTAAGCAGGTTACTCAAGTATTTTCTTGTTTAATTTGGATGATAGGCCCCAGATATGAGCTGCTCAGAGCCTCTGGAAGTCATCAGAAGGTTGGCCAGTCAGAACTCAGTGCACTGAGATCTGTAATCATAATGCTTATAATACCATGGGTAGAGAAACCTGGGAGGAAACAGCTACTCAGATTCCATCATCCTCATTATGGCCAAAAAGTCACTGAGTGGGTTTTACTTATACCAGTAACCCCTTGTCAGGCCAGCCTTACTCTCTTGGGTTCCTGTCACTGCTTCTATGGCTTCACATTTTATAAGCTTCACAACTGAAAGCATGAGTGAGGCATGGAGAATATTAGTAAGTCATAGTTAAAGGATTCTGATTTGCTATTGAGCTGTGACACATTTTTTGAATGAATTATTAAAATATCCAAATGATAGTATTCCTTCAATTAATTAGTAAGTATTATTGAATGCTTACTGTATGCCCATTTTTCTGCTACAGGAGATAGAAAAGAAAAGACATGGTCCCTTGACCACATAAGCTCCCAAAGAAGCTTACCATCTTATTGGGAAGGCCAGACTCACACTTGTGAGATAGCTCAAGAAAAATACAAAATTAAATACTAAACTGTAAGGCTCTCTTTATAACTTTCAGAATTCTGAGAAAAGAAATATTAAGGGATTCAAGTAGTCAGGGAAAACTCCATGGCAGAGGTGGCAGTGAATTGAATCTCAAGATGGAATTGGATTTAAAGAGATAGAGAAAAATTTAGGATATATTTTCCTAGGTAAGATATTTTTCATGTCCAGATAAGGTTAGTGAACATTTATATTATATCTGTATTTACTCTTAAATTTCAGTGAGGGCAATCTAAGACTTCAGAAAGATTCCTTTAAGTTTAGGGGAGTAAGGTAATGAAACAGGCTTCCCACCAAGGCCATGAGCATTCCAAAAAGAGAGTTAATATCTAGTTTTCTCCGATGTCTGGACCAGATGAATTCTTGATGATGTTGTCAAGTCTGTTATTCACAAATGCAATGTGTTCTAATGAAGTTATTTTAATCTGCCATCATCATCATTATCATTACCATATAACAACTGGAGCATCCCCTCTCACATGTGGTACCTCCATAATATCTATACCAGGTCCAAGATGTTGTCTGGATCTATATCCACTCAAAATCACAGCTCATGAGCCCCCACCAATGGGGTTACTTTATTTTCCTTCTAACAAGCCAGATGATACAAAGCAAAGTATACAATACTATTTTAATAAGTAAAATCACAATAGAATTTTCCTTCCATAAAACTGGGGTACACTTTCCTATAAATACATATAACATGTGGGGAATGAGCAGGCAGAAGTACCACACATGAAGGGTAGATGTGTAAGGAACAGACGTGGCCAGGACACACAGGTAAAAACATAACTCATTCCTCGAGTGCTATGGACCTAGCAGTGTCTACTACTGCTATCATCCAATTAACTAACTAGACGTACTTTCAGATCAGGGTGACTTCTCCAAAGTCTCACAGTGCCTACTGGTGACACCTGGGTATGTAGTCTGAGCTGGACATTCCTCCTCTAGTTTCCTGCTGGGCACAGTAGTCTCTTTAGGATGCTATTACCTACCATTAATTTCTCGGTTTTATTTCATAAGGATTACCCAATAATTATCTCAGCTCTAGACTAGAGCTCTTTCCTTTGAACCTCTATGCATGACTGGAGATCATAGACAACTGTTCCAGACAACTATTTGATTTATGGTTAGAAGTCCCAGTGTTCTTCTGGTTTATCAGGGCAATGCATTTGAGCCAGAACAAAGAGTATTCTCTATCTACCTATCCCACATTCTTGCCTTTAATATGTACATTTGTCAGCAGTAAAATCCCCTTGTTTTGGCACTCTGGTATTTTAGACAGTGAAAACCTCACTTTCTTTCTACAATAAGCAAACATTTACATAGCTCTTAAAGTTTACAAGATGTTTTATGCATCTTACCTTATAAATTAAGGTGGTCACAGTCAGGAAATTGCCCCAAAAAGAATTTCTTTCAAAAAGCCAGCTAGAAAACAAGTAGCTTTCTTTCATGTTCTGGCCTCAGAATTAATGCAAGTCTAAAAGTCTAAGTACTGAAGTGAAGGGGAAGGGATTTTGTGGGTCAGCAGACCACGTACAGAAGTGATGAACCATGTAAACAGCAACTCTCTGGACTTTCTTGCTACAGGCATCCCCATACCTAGAATCAGCAGCTAACAGTTTCTGGATCCCCATGTAACAAAGTCAAGATAAGGAGAATTTGAAACCAATATTTATCTCAAAGACCATCATATAATGGGTAACAAACAAAGTGGTGAAAACCTACAATCCTTCCTTTTAAATAAGTTGGTCACAAGTTCAGCAGCTCTCTTCCTAAATCAAAGTTGATCTGATGTGATATGATTATCTTTATAGTTATTATTCTTCCTTAACTACAGCATTTTCTGTTAGTTTATATGCATATTTGAGTGTATGTATTTAAGATGCACATTGGTGTCCAAACCTAGGATTTCTTCAATGCAGGGAACTCCTAATGAGGGAACTCCATCTACCAAAATAACTGGTAATTATTATGCACCTTAGAGAGCTGGCTGGGGCAAGTAATCTGCTAAGAATTAAGGAAGCAGAATTTGAACTCAGGGATTTTTTACCTCATTTTGAAAGCAATTTTCTATCTATCTACTATACTATACTGCTTATCAATATGAATTGATATGGCATCTCCATACAAGAATACTTATATAAATACACACATAAACATACACATGTGGACATATACATAGGCACACATGTAGATATATTCATAGAAATATACATAGATGTAAATATAGACATAGGCATATGTGATATATACATACATAGATATGTCTCTATGTGTATTTATATTTACTTTGGTTTTGGCCAGATGTGATTTCATTAGCAAAGAGGACTCCGGTGAGTGAATTCTCTCTACCATCATAGATTGGCAAATGTTCAGCAACTTATAATCTTAGACAGCTAACATGGCATCCTGAATAGTTCCTAGTCAGGAAGAATTGCAATTCAAGTTCTCCTTCTGCTACATACTGACCTTTTTCACCGGGCAAATCACTGAACTTCTTAATAGCTTAGGTAACTTTCTATGTGTGTGTTTGCATATGTGTACACATATATTTTCTTAGGCTATATCCTCAAGATTATATTTTAGTAGTCCAAGTTCTTTGAATACATGAGAAGTAATGAATGAGCAAATTAGTGGTATTCATTCATTCATTCAACAAACCTTGACTTAAAACCAAGAATATACAAGACCCCATGCTAAAAAGATAAGGCAGTGTCCCTGCCCTCACTAAATTGACAGCCAAGATGGGGAAATCAGATGGGACACAACCATAATACTTGGCAGAAAGTGATTAGTACAAAGGAGAGATACAAAGTGCCAGAGGGGTCCAGAAGAGGGAAAGATGACTTCAGCTCAGGGTTTGGGGGAGACTTCACAGAATCTCAGAATTAGCAGAGACTTATCTAGTCCTAATCAAGAGCTCCCTCTGCAGAGTCCCTGCCAAGTGGTCATCCAGCCTGTGTCAGGAGACCTCCCAAGAAGGCGTCTTCCATTTGGGGATGCTGCTGATTGTTAGCAAGCTTGTTCTTACATTGAGCCAAAACTGGCATCCCTGCAATGTTACCCGCTGAGCCTAGTTCCTCCTCCGAAGACCAAGCAGGACTAACCTGATCTCTTTCCTGACTGACAACCTTTGTAGCGCTTGTAGACAGCTCTTTTTTAAAGGACATACCATCAGAAGTGGGCCTTGAAAGGTGGGTAGAATCTCAACAGGTGAAGATGATGTGGGAGAAGACATCTCAGCTATAAAGATGAATGTGAGCAGAGGCCTAAAGGAGCTAGGGAAGCAGCAGATGTCTTGCAGAAATGGCAAGGAGAACAGTTGGATGCACTAGCATATGACTTAGGAAATCAGGCTGGGAAGGTACTGGTCTTGTGGCTGAAGAAAGAGTCGACATACTCCCTACTTTAGCAAAAAACAAGGCAAGTATGCTGGATTTGGAACTAGAGGAGCTAGGTTAAATGCCAGCTCTCCTACTTTACAATTTTGGGGGTATTAGACAAAGCACTTAGGCTCTCTAAGCTGGGTCTCAATAGTCCTCATCTGGAAAATGAGAGCATGGGAATCAATGACCTCTAAATTACCTTTTGCCTCTAAATCTATGATCCTACAGTATCAATATGTCTGCCTTCTGGCAGTGTCTCACCATTTGGCACTTATTATCCTACTTATTCCCACATGTCTTAGACCAACTGGAACTTCCTCATTCAAAATAGAGTCAAATCTTCTATATTGCAATTATCCTCTTAGAAATTAAATCAGAGTAGGAAGTTTTGCCTAAGCCAGCTCTTAATAAAAATTTGTGGAATTATAAAGTATGAAGGCACTATGAGATGAAAGAAGGCTATTTCATGAACTCACAAAGAAGACAATAAGCTTGACTCACACTGATCAAACTTTCTTGAAAACCTCAGAGATGTTCTTCTTGCTTTGCCTCTCTGGCTCAGCATTGTCCAGATATCATTTTTTGCCCTACCTTAATCCACCAGCTTCCTCCAAATCAGATGCTCCAAATGGAAACAGAGCCCACTATCATTTTGGGGGTTTTTGTGCCTGAACAACTTTGGAAAATGAGTCTTTTGACAAATATACCAACAGATGCTAACCTATCCAGGACACTATTGGGTGTGGCTTCCACACAAATATACAAATACACAAAATACACACACACACAGTGGTGTATTTTATGGGAGTAAACAGATGAAACCCTAAAATAGTCCATGTTGAGTCTATGGCATAAAGAGTAGGTATGAAGCCTGCATTGTTTACAATCTATTGGTTCCCTTAATTTGTAAGCCCTCTTCCCAGAAATATTTGCACAAAGAAGCTCTTTCTTGGGCATTTGAGGTGCTTCTCATTGGGATAGGCTCTGGCTTAGTCAAGCTCTCAGATGAGGTCACAGAAGGATTTAACCAAAGCACAAGTTTCTTTAAATCAGGTCCTTGGGTAGTCTCAAGCAACCTTTAGAATTACTTTTTACTGAGTGAGCTATTCTCTAGTTTCTTAGCTAGCTGCAAAGAAGCCACTGGCAAATCCTCATAGCAAAACAGCTAGAGAAGATCTGTAGAAACTCACGTTCCTTCAGGTGTTTATATCACCACAATTTTTATTAAAACAAACATCACAAGGAAGGTGATAAAAAAAATTCTATGATTTCTATAATTTCACCGAACCGTTCTTCTCAGCAGCCACCTTGTTTATTGGCTCAAAATAAGCTGCCAATAAAATCAGTTGAAATTAAACCTATACTAAATTTTTTCTTCGTGTAATTTTGGAAGGGTTGTTTTTATTTTCATATGGACTTTAAATGTCTTATCTTTTTAGATTTG
>JAJPUD010016785.1:22500-33046 GCA_023553655.1 Myrmecobius fasciatus
AACAACCTCCTCCCCTCCACACACACTTACTCTCAAAGATCCAATTTGATTTTCAACAGTCACTGATTTAAAACACTAATAATGAAAGAGAAGAATCTCAGTGGATCCAAAAGTTCAGAGGGTGGCTGGCAAGCCAACCCATTCAGGTAGTTTACAGCTCTGTCTTTCCTGTAGGGGAGAAGATACATCAAGGAATCGAGAATAATTCATTGCCAACTTTGCTAAGGGCCAGTGTAGATTTTGCCTGGAGTTTCCCTACTACTCCTTCCTGGTGTGGAAACTAATTTTGAATACAAAATGTATTGAAATCCTTTTTTGAGTCCTGCTCATATTGCATCCAATATGCTCAGAGTGCAAGTTACAATGGACTAAGTATTGAGTTCGAAACCTGAGGGTCCAGACTCAAATACTCAATAGTTCTGTAATGACTGGCAAGTAATGTCACCTCTCTGAGGTTCAGTTTCCTCATCTGCAAACTGAAGGTAGTAATCATTCCACTACCTACCCCACAGAGTTGTTGTGAGGAAATACTCTGTACACCTTAAAGTTCCATAAAAATGAGCTTTTATTACCTTCAGAATCTGAGACACACCCTGAAATTACTTTGTGTGTATTTTATATTTATTTGCATCTGCATTGCTTCTTCCCCTTACACTGTAAATCCCTGGAGACAAAAGTGTCCAGTATAGTATACTACACACCCAGAAGGTAGTTAATATGATTTTTGAATAAAAAGATGATGAGCTGATGCAGATAATTTTCAAATATTTTGGTGAGAAATTGGTAGAATTCACTTACAGTCTCTAAAGTCAGACTCATTCCCTGAAGAACCAGCCAAGAGCACTGAACAGAGATATGGGGTCCCAGGCTAATGTATGGGAAAGTGCTATAATTGTCATACCCCATCCAAACAGTGCTTTCCCTAGGCTAGCCCCTCTTCTCAGAGAGAAAGAAGCTGTGAAATTGATTCTGACCAGGAAATTTTAGATCCATAATGTATTTGTGTTTTAAAAGAAGAGCCTGGAAAGGCAAGGCTTAACCCAAAGGAGTAAATCTCTAATAGTGGAGTTTTAGGTACCATGACAACCAGGCAGGAGAGGCATTTCAAGTGGGTGGGGAGGGGTCTATCTCCCCTCAGATCACACTAGATAAGCAATAACCTATTGGGTTTCTGGCCAAGCTGGTCCTGGGTGACCCCTGCATCTTCTGGGCTCAGATGATTTTAACAGGAATGCTTGAAGAAATTAGGTTCTCTCTCTTGCCCTGGTTTGCCTTAAATATTTCCTGTCCATGTTTCATGTGTACGACTTTAGAATATGAGGTGATGAATGAATGCAGACCCCTAGGATCTCCACTGGCCAATGGGAGATCCTTACTGTCACTGCTAGGAGATAGTACAAACCTTCCAACTGAGAGGAGTTCCAACTGGAAATCCTAGCCTTTGGCAACTCTGAGGAGAGGGGGAGATGGGAAAAGGATCCTTAAGGATCCAGTTTCTTCCTAGGAGAACTCTAATGCATTTTAGAGGGCATCACACAGACTCCATGAGAAAATCAGAAGTGACTCCCTTTTCTAATTGCTCCAGACTATATGGGAAGCAGCTGCATGGAAACAGCTGTCACCCAAGGGCAGGAGACACTGGTGACTCTTCATGGAAGAAAGTCAGAAGCTAGCCATTGGCCAAGTTATTTGGTGAAGGAACAACCCACCCTAGAAACCATATTTCATGAAGTGCCCAGAAAGAGGCATGGGCTCCTGCCAGACCACTGGCTTCCCCACATACTCCCAGGATCTGAGGATGATTGTGAGAAATGGGATATGAGAAAAGGGGAAAATATGACAACCAGCATTTTGTATATCCTGTTCATAAATATGCTGGAGATGCTGTTTGGTCTTTGCAGTAGCCGCCAAACAATGTTTATTTCTCACTAATGCTAATCTCAGTTATAATGAGGGTTTATCTTAAGTCCAGCAAAGGAGGAGCCTGGAAAGTCCTGGCCACAGGGGCAGCCAAGCTGAATTCTGTAGTTGATGCAGACAGGGACTATGGACAGGGCTTGGGGTAAACACTGACCATATTTAGGAGAAGCAAGGAGATGGAAACGCCATCTGTCATCATCTTCACCCAACTCTATTTGTCAGGATCACCCAGAGAGAGATGGGGTCAATAGTGGGCTCCCCTAATAACACAGAAATGTAGGGCTGGTTTTTTCCTACTTAATACCCCCATCGGGCACTTAATACCTCCAGCCTTGAGTGGGTCTGGGCCAAATACTCACTCAGAAAGGGGAATGGACAAAGAAAGGAGAAATTTTAACAATTTAGTACAATACAATGTAACATTCCTGGGACTCCCATATAATCCAGCTCAACAAGCCAGGTCTTTGGGAATAGAAATCTCCATGTCAGAGCCCCCACCAAAGAAGCATTAGAAGAACCTGACCTGTGTCACTGAGATACAAGAAATCACAGGCTAAACTTTGCTGCTGCCTCATAGTTCAATACAAAGGATATGAATAATTCTGGTGGGTCAAGCTGCACTTTCCTCATACTAATCACTAGTGAAGTTTGGGGTGAGCTATTTTAGAAGCAGCCCACATGGCATCAAAAGCTCTAGTTTTTCAGAGGCTATTTCATTCATAATTAAATATGAGGGAGGGGAAGGGAACCACTACCTTAAAATAACTTTAAAGGTCATATTCTCAACTCTTAGACCTGTGGCCTGGCACTCTGAAGTGGAGCACCAACCCGCCTCCCCAACCTAATTTCCCACTCCATTTTTCATGCCAATCAAGCTGGTCTTGTCACCTTCCCAGCACCCCAAATTCTGGCCTTCCTCTCCAGCTACCTCTGCTCTTTAAAACCCAGCTCAAGCCCACCTCCTTCATGACCTCTACTCAATCCCCCTAGTTTGGAGTTGATTCCTCCCTCCCCTCAACTCCTCTGAGCAATTATGGTTGGCACAAGCAGCGTGGTGATTAATCATGCATTGCCCTGTGACATGTCTTCCATTGTTGTCTTTAGCTTCTATTTAAATCCTTTATTGTTATCTAACTTTTGGTATTTTTACCTCTTGTCTTCCCAACTCTCTGAGTTCTGCAAACTCTTTGAAGGCAGCAATGTCTTTGTGTCCCCTGAAGGATGATCCAACACAGATACTCTCGCCCTCCTCAGATTATCATGTTTCTATTTACTTGTTTGCACACTATAGCCCCCATCCCTGGTCAAATGTGAGTTTCTTGAGGGCAGGGATTATTTATTGGTGTTTGGCTTTTTTTGTTTTGCTTTTTTTTTTCAATCTCCCAGCTCCTAATGCATTGGGTATTCAATAAATGCTTCCTGAATTATACTGAATTGGTTCAAGTTGGATTGGATTGGATTGGTTGAGTGACTAGAAGATCCTCAATACTTTTTGAATGATTAATTGGTTAATTGATTAATTGATGGGGAAAAGTCTGAACTCCTAGTTCATCACTGTCACTGTCTTTAGAACTCATTCATGAACTAGACTCTGGAATAAAGATACAATTGTGTCAGCTCTGAATAAGTATCTAGGGAGATCCTTACCTAATGAGAATGTTTTAAGACCAGATAACATTTTTAATATATTTTTTTTAAATTACCTTGCACTTGTTATCACATTTTATTCTGGAAATTTCTGCAAATGAGATGCATAAAGATGTTACATCCTCATTTTAAATGGAAAAGAGTCTCAGGGAATAACTGACTTGCTTGTGATACACAGGTAATCTATATCAGAGCCAGGATTAGAATCCAAGGCTCCTGACTCCCAGCATAGTATATCATCATCATCATCATCATCATCATCATCATCATCATCCTCACATCATTATCATCATCATCATTGTTATCATCATTTGGCCAAGTGCTTCACATATACATACTATTTCATTTAAGACTCTCAAAAACTCAATGATACAGGTTCTGAAGATCTTATTGTTCCCAATTTAGAGGAAGAAAGTGAGGTTCTGAAATATCTGTTCAGGAATACTTAGAAACAGAATTTGAACCCAATTCTTCCTAACTGAAAATCCAGCATTGAAGTCCACTGGGCCTTACTACCACTTTCTAGGTCAAGGGAACAATTGTAAGCTATGATCCACAACTGACCAGGGAAGAAACTAGAAAAGCATGGAGAGACTGTGGGTGGGGAATGAGAAGTGGAGGAGACAGCTGACATCTGAGTACTCTGAAAATATCTTTCCATTTGAAGATTTACCTCAACAAAGTCAGAACCACTGGTTCAGATGGTGACTTTTTCTTGGAATTTGATGGTTGTCTTGGTGCTATGGAAAAGAATAATAAGTAAAGATGTCTCCAAATTTTAAGAGTCAGAATGGCTATTTTAATGGTTTAATCTGTGAAGAACAATACTAAGTCCTTCATATCTGGCTCAGTCTCTTTTGTCCTAAGAAAGTTGGATAGGAACTAACTCCCAAGTGCCAAATCCAAGAGCAAAGAGGAAGATGTAGGCTCTTAAGATCAAGTGCTCACCAAGTACCCACTGGGGTAGCCAGGAGGAGGCCCTTTCTCCAGCTTAGCAGGGAGGCCTCAGAACATGGCAATTCATGTGAGGAAGCACCAGGTGTGAGAAATGCAGGCTTCTCTGAGACATTAGTTGGCAAAGATTGAAGGCATTAGACTGTGATGCTAATTGTGATGTGCAATTACAAAGTTGGTTTTACTACATTGAAACAAGAATCTTGGGCTCTCATCCTAGATCACCAAATTATATCTGGTTGTGAGGAGCCCCTGATTATTAGAAGGTTGGGGAGAATCAAAAAACAAGCAGGAAAAAATGCCAAGTCATTTATGATATAAGAAGCAGGTCAGCAAATAGAAATTCAAAGAAAACATGGATATGGAAAGAAAGCAATGCAGATGGCCCAAAGTCCTTGCAAAAAGTCCATAAATAGGAGATGGGACAAGAAGCAAGGCAAAGAGACCAAGAAGCAAAAACAGTCAACAACCAAAAAAACATGAACAAGAGATAGGAAAAGGTAATAGGAGAAAAATCATAGAGCGCAAGCAGAGATGAAAGATCTGCATACTGCTGACCCTGACTCACCAACCTTTGTTCCTCTCTTAAGCTAAGCAGACCAGATTGCCAACTTTTAATTTATTTCACTTAGCAGTATTAAGTTTATACTATATGCACTGTGCTAAGCATTGATGCACATGCAAGCATAAAGACATGGTCCTGTCTTCATGAAAGACCCAGGAAGAAAAGACAAGATAGTGGGGCATAATGATAAAATCCTTGGAGTTTGAGTTGAAACACATGACCTCAAGTTTTGGCCACATTTTATGGGTCTTGATTTACTTATTTGTAAAATGAGGGATTAGACTAAATAGTCTCCAAGATTCCATACAGCTTTAAATCCTGTGATCCTATGAACAATTATAATTCAAACAAAAGTGTGATGGACACGTGGAAGAGTTATAGAGTTTTATGAGAATTCAGGGTGGCGGGGGAGGGGGAGGGAGAGAGAGAGAGAGAGAGAGAGAGAGAGAGAGAGAGAGAGAGAGAGAGAGAGAGAGAGAGAGAGAGAGAGAGTTCCGTAAAGGAAGATTTGGGAAAATTACAAACATAGAAGAGGTGAGATCCTAGCTGAGCTCTGAAGATTGAGATTTCAATTAGCAGGGATGGGGGAGGCAAAAAAAGGAAAAAGATGGTATGAAATGTATAATCAATGTGTAAGGGACAGCCCACACAGTGGCCCAGAGGTATACAAATTATAAAACTGTAGACAAAGGAGACCTGGATTACTGTTTTCTTTCCCTTTTAGCTATGTCTTTCACAATGTCTCTCTCTGACAAGAATTGCCCCCACTGGATCTTGGCCACTTCTATCTCTTCTCTCCTTGACTTGGGAAGTCTTAATCCTTTCCCAAATCCAGGGTCCTGTGCAGTATTTCCTATAATTCCATTATTTTCAAAGGGAATTTCCTCCTGGTCCCATATCCTTCTTCTGATCAGTCTTCTATCTCTGGTCACACCCATTGTTTCTCTGGCTCCACCAACCTTTCTAATTATGACCCTCTAACACTAACTCATTTAACCTTATTACAAGTCCCTCCTGGGCTTTCCTCTACCTTGGATCAGTTAAAATCCACCAAGTGCACTCCCCTTCCAACCTACAACTCCTATACCATCTTGAAATATTCAAAATTTGACTATATTGTTCAAAAATAGTAAATGTTTTAAATAAACTATATAGAGTATTTATAATATCGTGGGTATCTAAATGGCTCAATAGATAAGAGTGTCAGTCCTAGAGTCAGGAAGACCTGAATTAAAATCCCACCTCAGAAACTTATTAGCCATGTGACCCTGGACAAGTCATTTCACCCTGTTTACCTCATCTCTTAAATGAGCTGGAAAAAGAATGGCAAACAACTCCAGTACCTTTGCCAAGAAAACCTCAAAATGGGGTCACAAAGTATTTGACACAACTGGAAGGTGACTAAATAATAAAAGCATTTATTATAATAATAATCATATTCATCATCATCAAATTATCATATACTTACACAAATACTGAGTTTCTAAAAATTTCCACAAACATTATTTCATTTGAACCTTAGAGCAATTTTGTGAGGTAGGCCAGAGAAAGTATGATCATCCCACTGTGTAGAAGTCAAAACTGAATTTCAGATAAATCAAGCTTATGAAAAAGGTGATAGAGTAGAAAGGACACTGGATGTGGAGTCAGAAGGCCTGGATTCAAATCCCAACTCAGCTACTTGCTATGTATGTGACCCCTCTCTAGGCTTCAATTGCTTTTTTTATAAAAGGTAATGATTGGACTAAATGAGCAGTAAAGCCTCCAACTCGAACCTCCTATGATTGCTATTGACTTGCTTCAGTCTATGCACGGGTAGTAAGTGTTAAACTCTGTAATGAGAACCTAGGTCTGATGTGAAGTCTACTTCTATTTCTATGGTGCCATATTACTTCCCACATGGTGTGGGGTGACTGGATCATGGGTGGTGTGGGGTGACTGGATCATGGGCAATAGGGATAGAGTCTTTATCATCTATTAAGCACAAGAAGAAACCTTAGAAGAAGAAGGAATAGGCATTTATTAAGCTCCTACTGTCTAGCTCCATGCTAATATCTTTTAAAAAATATGATTCTGTTTGATTATGATAATAGAAACCATCCACTCAAACCTCCTACACTTGGAAATGTGGAATCCAGATGCGAAATTGGAAATGACTTTTCTAATGACATCGATAGTAAGTGGTAATGTTAGGATCTGAACCCTAGATTTCAGACTTCAAACCCCATTGTCATTTCTATCACATCATGTCATCTGATCCTTTATGCTGTAAACCCAAACTCTTAATTCTGGACAAGATGATCAATATCTCTATGCTTTACTTTACTTATCTGTAAAGTGGACAAGTGATTGTCAAGATTTCTGCCTCACAGAAATTTGTGGAAAATTCCAAGGTGGTCTAAGAATTGTCACTCTAATAAAAATTGATTTTGGGTATAGGTAAACTCATTGATTGATTTTCTGAGTACTCAGCAAGTGAGAGTCTGTTCACGTTTTTCTTTGTAATTGCTAGGTATTTGCTTGTGGACAAATTCACATCCCCTAAGGTTCTACTTAGAGTATAATATCAATGTTCTACCTATGAAAATTATTATTCCTGGTTCTCCAAGGGAAGGAAGACACTATTATTGAACGCTTAAGCATCTACTTGTCCTTTGGCAAAGATTGGGTTGCTCTTATATAGTTCCATTCCACTTTATAAGCTTCTACTTCTAAGGATCCATATTTATGTTTTAAATGATTTCCATTCCTGAGCAGCAAACTAGCAAATTGTCTTGGACAATTCCCACCTGATAGGAAGGGTCAGGTTTTTTTTCTTTCTAATGGAACTGTGCCCTCGTAAAGAATTTCTAGCTCACCAAAGCAATTGATAAGGCATATTGGAGGGTTTTTTTTCCTATAATCTTTAGGAACAAGAATATAAAAAAAGTACAAATGATCGTTTGTTCAGTCCCACCCACTGTCACGATCATCTAAGAAAATATAGAAACAAATTTTGATCTGTTGACAAAACAAAGACTAGGAAAAGGTACTGGACCTGAGATTTCACTGGTCCAGGAAACTCCTGAGTATGGAAATTCTCTTTATACTTTCAGTGCCTTCTCTTCAAGTTTTATGTTGCAGAGAAGTTAAATGACTGCCCTTAAGTCACAGAGCTAGTCTGTCAGAGGCAAGACTAACCCAGGTCTTTCTGGATCCAAGGCCAGGTCAGAACTTTATCACTCTGCCTCTTGACATTAAAAAAATTAGTCCACATATCTCAATGTGTGGCAAATGAGGGAGTGGAGCAAGATGACCTATATGGTCCCTTCTAGCTCATAAAAGTCTGTGTGTTTGGTGCTTGATGTTTCCCCCACAAAGCTCAAACCCACAGATCACAAATTGGGGAAGGGCAGGAATGGGTGTGAGCTGTCCTCTCTCACCCCTGATGACAATATTTCATGTAAGCTCTTTTAAGTGCATCTCATTGTTCTTGGAACACTGAGAGCTTTCTGGGGGCATGATGGTGTTTTGTGGATTTTTTGGTACTCCTCCCAATAGCCAGCTCAGGGTTTTGTAAGTCCTCAATAAATTTTTGTTAATGAGTGCAGTGTAGAGCAATGAGCACTGGAGCTAAGTCAATGGATGTGAGCTAAATCCCTCCCTCTTATTCTTACTGCATGACCATGCACATAACACTCCCCCATCTATGGGCTTCAGTCTCCTTATCTATGGGGTAAAGTTATGCACATACTATCACAAAATCTCAGAGTTAGAAAGACCCTGAGAAACTGTTAAGTCCATCCCACGGCTGAGTAAGAATTGCATCTATAACACATTCTTCATAAGGGGTCATCCAGTTTTTGTCTGAAGACCTCTAACAAAGAGGAAAGAACAACGTTCCAATGGCATGTCTCTACTGTTAGGAAATCTAAATCTATCTCATTTATGATCATTTGCCACTTCTACTACTGTCCTCAGCAACCCAAAAGAGCAAGTTTAATCCATTTTCTCCATGGCAGTTCTTCAAATAATCATCTATCCAGTGCTCACAGATACCCTAAAATTCTCTCTTTTTCAGCTTAAAATCCTCAGCTTCTTCATGTTAATTGACCTTTCCAGTCCAGTCTCCTCATCCTGGTCAGGTTTCTCCAGCCTATCACCGACCTTCTTAAAATGGCACTCAGAATTAAATATGTATTCCAGATGTAGGATAAGGGAAGAACTGTTTTTAGCCTTTCTTTGTGTTCTTAAACATTCAGCCAAGTGCCTGGCATGTAACAGGTGCTTAATAAATGTTAACTGGCTAAGTATAGTGAGACTTACAATTTGGTATCTAAATACTGATTCTCCTAATGCAGCCTAAGATTATATTCATTTTTGACTGCCTTCTCTTATTGTTGATTCATATCAAGAATTCAGTCCACTGGAACTCTCAGATCTTTTTTATGCAGATTACTGTCTAGACATAGCTCGATCATTTTATACTCATGGGGTTCATTTTTTCAACTCAAGGAGAGGACTTTACATTTATCGCTATTAAATTTCACCTTATTAGATTCAATCTATCATTCTAAGCTATTGAGAGCTTTTTGGATACTGGCTTTCATCCAAAATATTAGGTAGCCCTTCTAGTTTCTTGTCATTTGCAAATCTTATAAAGGGGCCATCCAGGTCATTGATAAAAATATTAAACAGCACAGAGCCACAGACAAATCCCTAGAGCAGCTTATGAAAAACTTCCTTTCCAAGGGACATCTAACCATTAGTGGTCATTTCGCTTTGAATCATACTATTCAACCAGTTCCAAATCCTCTTAACTTTACAATTATCTAGCCCATATTTCTCCAGCCTGTCCACAAAGATTATGTGAGATACACAATCAGATGTTTTCTTGAATTCTAGGTATACTGTGTCAACAGTGTTCGCATGATCAACCAGTAACCTCATAGGCTTGTTTTGAAAAAAATCATTTTGTCAAACTTTAAGTGCTATAGAAATGTGAGTTATTATTTTCTTAATTATTGAAATGTAAGCTGAGGTTCACAGAAGCCCCTTTTCATTTTTTAGGTCTCCTCCAAGAAGATAGTAGAGTCCCCAAAAGATCATCTACATTAAGCTGCAAATTTCTAAACTAACTATGTATCCTGGACATACCTCAAAATAGGAGGAAAGTTATATAATATCTATCCTACCAGTCTACCCCATAATATGTCAGAATACACTAAAAAATTGGGATAGACAGAGTCAGTATATTTCCTGCATTGCTCTGGGATTGGGTCCATGCTTTAAAATCAGAGTAAACTAATTCTCAATACACATTTTATCAGGCCAGAGATAAGGTTTACTAAAACTGATATTGATGAAATCAATGATTTGTGGTCTCAGAAATTCTTCAATAAGAAACAGTAATCTGTCATGAAGGCAAATGATATTGGTCCATCTGCTATACTGTTAACAGCTTGTGCCCAGATCCCCCAT
>JAJPUD010016786.1:0-33045 GCA_023553655.1 Myrmecobius fasciatus
ACAATAATTTAATAAACATTTACTGAGATGATTCTAAGCTAAAC
Source organism: Myrmecobius fasciatus (assembly GCA_023553655.1). NCBI lineage: Eukaryota > Metazoa > Chordata > Mammalia > Dasyuromorphia > Myrmecobiidae > Myrmecobius > Myrmecobius fasciatus. The sequence continues at coordinate 45 of JAJPUD010016786.1, forward strand.
CCCAAGGAAACAAAGAAAAAAGCAAAAAATAAAATGCAAACCTTTGAAAGCTTTACGCTCTCATTGGGAAGCCAACATGTATGTAAATAGGTACATACAAAATATACAGAGAATCTATTTCACTTAAGGAGAGGAGTCAATATTTTTAGATTTAATGTCTGATGTCCATTGGGCCCTAGCCTAGGCACTTAGCCAGGGAGGAATAGAGAAAGGACTGGACTTCAGATTTAGCCATCTCTTCTCATTCCCATTCTGCTCCTGGTCCATGATTTTGGACTAGTCTCCTCTCTCTGGCCTGCAGTTTCATTCTTTAGTGAGATGAACAGGAAAGCTCGTTTCTAAGGTTACGCCTGGCTTTCACACCATGTCCTATTTACCTCGTTTGTCTAGTTTAATGGTTGATTTCTCTGAATCTCAGAATTGGAAAGGAGACCTTTCAGTCCTGCTCACATCTGAACAAGAATCCCTTGTTTAATAATAGCATGAGTTGAAAAATCCTTCGGGTCTCAGTTTCCTCATCTGTAATATGAGGATATTGAATCAGGTACCCAATAAGGTCTCCTCAGCTCCCATGAGCCCATCAAGTCACTCAAACTTTATGTATTTCTGACAATAAGTCATATCTGGGAACCATTTGTCTTGGGTGAGGAGGTTCCCATGCTTGGGGTTCCCTAAGCTGAGAATATCATTGATATTTTGCTTAGAATATTTTAATAATCACAGTAAGAAAGAATTGGATTCAGAATCCCCTAAGTTGAGAATACTGTTGATATTTTGCTTAGTTGTGTGCATTAAGTTTATTTATTTAATTTTTAATTCATTAATTAATTTTTATGCATTAAGTTTATAATCAAAAATTTTTCAATAAGCACAGTAGGAAAGAGTTTGATTCAGTTGGCTTGAAAATAAAGTACTATCTGTAATAGTCATTAGGATTCTCAGACCCTACCTGTCACTTTGGGGGTGACATTTACCCACCCCAATAAGGCAGCTTTCCCATTATTAGATAAGTCTAGAATGAGACAGAGAGTAGCATGTCCTGTAAATCAAGGCAGGGAAAAAGCTGAATCGCAAAATGATAATGGACCGATAAGTGGCAGCAGGTAAAGGCTTTAGCTCGTGCTCCCACAGGGCTCAGGTAGACACCGTCGTCCACGGGTGAAAATCCAGCTCTGTCAGGATTTCCATCGATGTGGCAGCCGGGCCAGGACTTGGCAAGTTGCTGACTTAGCGCAGCCAACCATCTGTCTCCGAGCGGCCTGCAGTTGTTCCATCCGTGTAACCATTTAATCTGCTCTTGGCAGGGTGGGCAGGAAAAGCCGGCAGCCCCTAAGAGCTGCATCCCTCGGACAATCTGCTTTTGGAGGCAAGCCCCAAGGCCAGCTTGACAGAGAAGCCCTTGCTATACCTCCCTGGCCCGCTCTGGCCCGGGATCCTACTTTCTACAGAGAGTAATTAACACACCACTAATTAAAGGCCCGTGGAAAGTAGGTCCAAAGAGATGAGTGGACTGGAAGCCTCCAGAAACTCCCACTTCAAAAGTCCAAGGCTAAGAGAGGCCAGAAGGGCCTTTGCCAGCCGGAAGGACTCTCGGAGGTGATCGAGTACAATCCCCCACATACACACAGTGGGTCCCCCAAAGACATCCTCCGGTCACACAAGGGTGGGGGGGCTCTGGACCTCCTAAAACCACCCAGGCTCCTTTTGGCTAAACTCTAAACGTCAGATAGCCAGCTAGATGTGATTGAAGGCAGGAAAGGAGAGAGACAGAGAGGGAAAGAGACACACAGAGAGAGAGACACAGAGAGAGACAAAGAGAGACACAGTGAGAGACAGACAGAGGGAGAGAGACAGAGAGACAGAGAGAGACCAACAGAGACAGAGAGACAGAGAAAGGCAGAGAGACAAAGAGAGAGAAAGAGAGAGACACACAGAGAGAGAGAGACAGAGAGAGACACAGTAAGAGACAGACAGAGGGAGACAAAGAGACACACAGAGAGAAAAAGAGACAGAGAGAGACAGAGAAAGAGAGAGAGACGAGAGGGAGAGTTCTTAATAAATACTTTCCATGTGGCCCGCGCTGTGCTACATCCTGAGATTTTGTTATTGTTATGGGGTTATTCCCGTCACATCTGACTCTTCAGGAGTCCATTGGGCTTTTCTTGGTGAAGACATCCACGTGTTTGCCATTTCCCTCTCTAGCCTAACTCGATCATATAGAAAGTGATGGGCCCAGGGTCACAGTTGCTAAGCATCCGAGGCCAGATTTGAACTCAGATAGTCAGTTTATCTCTTGACAAACTTCAGCTTGACCTGACCAGTGAGGCTTTCACCCCAGAACTAGAAGGATCCGGCTTCTCCAACAGTCCCAGGCCCTTTCCCTGTGTCAGGAGGCAGAGGCCTGGAGCTGCCTGGAGCAGACTCTGGACCCCTCTCCCTCTGAGGCCCCTCCAAACATCGGCTGCTTCTATAAATCACTTCTGACGTGTGGTTCGTGTTCAGGAAGTGCTCTGACTGCCTCGCCGCCTAATGATGGAGTGGAGGAAAGGCCTCATTTTGGAAGGAGTGTGGCTAAGTTAGCATGGCTTCACACCATGTTCCTTTCAAGTCTGAATTTCCTAAACATCTCCCACAGGCTGGCCAGTTCACCACAATTGGACAGGCAATTTGGGGGGCTGATTGCACGTTTGAGAACTCCCGGGCAAAGCGGCCCGGCAGCAAGGCTGGCCTGGTTTATTAATAGCCTGCTGGTGGAAAAGCTAGCAGAGCACCGAAAATGAGACATCGGATGTAGAGTTCACAATGCAGATGTTTCTCAAGTCGCCTACTGTATACCTGGGCTGTAGCTTCCTTTGTGGTCTCAGGGGGTTTGCTGGGCAGCAGAAGTACTGGATCAGCAGGCCCCAAATGCAAGGAGTCCATACAAAAGCGGCTAGAAATGAAGGCAGCCAAAGAACAACTGGAGTACATTATTGATACCAAATACATAATGTTGATTACATTAAGTTAAAAAGCTTTTGTACAAACAAAACCAATGCAGACAAGATTAGAAGGGAAGCACTAAACTGGGAAAACATTTTTACATTTAAGGGTTGTGATAAAGGCCTCATTTCTAAAATATATAGAGAATTGACTCATATTTATAAGAATTCAAGTCATTCTTCAATTGATAAATGGTCAAAGGATATGAACAGACAATTTTCAGATGAAGAAATTGAAACTATTTGTAGTCATATGAAAAGGTGCTCCAAATCACTATTGATCAGAGAAATGCAAATTAAGATTGGCTAAGATGACAGGAAATGATAATGACGAATGTTGGAGGGGATGTGGGAAAACTGGGACACTGATGCATTGTTGGTGGAACTGTGAACGGATCCAACCATTCTGGAGAGCAGTTTGGAGCTATACTCAAAAAGTTATCAAACTGTGCATACCCTTTGACCCAGCAGTGTTTCTATTGGGCTTATATCCCAAAGGAATCATAAAAGAAGGAAAGGGCCCCACATGTGCAAGAATGTTTGTGGCAGCCCTTTTTGTGGTGGCTAGAAACTGGAAACGGAATGGATGCCCATCAATTGGAGAGTGGCTGAATAAATTATGGTACATGAATGTTATGGAATATTATTGTTCTGTAAGAAACGACCAGCAGGACGATTTCAGAGAGGCCTGGAGAGACTTGCATGGACTGATGCTGAGCGAAACGAGCAGAACCAGGAAAACATTGTGCACAGCAACAACAAGACTATACGATGATCAATTCTGATGGACATGGCTCTCTTCAACAATGAGATGATTCAAACCAGTTCCAATGATCTTGTGATGGAGAGAGCCATCTACACCCAGAGAGAGAACTATGGAAACTGAGTGTAAATCACAACATAGCATTTTTACTCTTTTTTTGTTGTTTGCATTTTATTTTCTTTCTCATTTTTTTCCTTTTTGATCTGATTTTTCTTGTGCAGCATGATAATTGTGGAATTATGTATGGAAGAATTGCACATGTTTAACATATTTTGGATTACTTGCCATCTGGGAGGAGGAGGGGGTGGGAAGAAGGGAGGAAAATTCAGAACACAAGGTTTTGCAAGAGTCAATGTTGAAAAATTATCCATCCATATGTTTTGAAAATAAAATGCTTTAATAAAAAATAAAATTAAAACAATTAAAAAATAAATAAAAATTAAGCCAGCAAGGTAGAAAAAGGCATCTCTAGGGAAGGCTTCACAGAGGATAAGGGACTTGAGTTAAGAAGGACAAGACTGGAGGAAATGAAAGAAGGCATTAGGTGATTTGTAGTGGAAAGACCAATGAATCTGACATTACAAGTTCAATTTATGTTCAAATTATGACTCTGTAACTGGCTAGCAGGATGAGTGTGGACAAATCCCTTGACATCTCTGGGACTTTGTTTACCAATGAGAGAATTGGATGTATGATATCCATAGTTCACCATTTGGTCAGACATGCTTCTTGCTGGGCAATGGAGGAAGAGCATCATGAAGATAAAGGTTTTGAGCAGAGCCCATGGAGGGAAGGAATAGTCAATATGCATATGTATGTGTGTACATGTGTGTATATATATATATATATGTATATATAAATATATAACAAATTACTATCTATCTTGTAAATGGAAGGTGATGTCACAGGGAAGGAAGGTACCCAGGAAGAGGAAGATAAGAAAAGAGGGACTGTACAAGATGAGTTTAAACTAAATTTTGAAGGAAGTGCACAGCCCCCATCAAAGGCTAAAGTTTGGGGGATGTTCTCCAGCCAAATGAAGGACTAGATTCTATCCCCTTTCCTGTATTTTGTCTCCTGCTCTAGAACTGACATTCTGGCCTAAATCTCCTCTTTAGGGATTAACTTGTTCCAGCTCCTTGGATTTCAGCCTTCTCAAGGAGCCCCAGAAGCACTATGGGCTTTGGAGTTGCATTTGCTCCTGAGTCATGCCCACTTTTATCCCCAAGACAGGGTTGCCCATTTGCTTTTTTCTTTCCTCCAGTATTTATCTAATCATTGCCAATCATCATTTGATAATCTTTGCTTAGTAGAGGAGAATCCCCTCCTGACTTAGTCTTACCCATCATGCCATGGGGTTGGACAACCCCTTAAAGAATGAGTACCTTTGGTATATATTCACACATCTGCGATAACCTGCTAGTGTTGTAAACAACAACAACAATAACAATAATAATAATAGGCAGCATAGATTAGTGAACAAGATCTGATGATGGGGATTCAAATCTTGCCTTTTCCACATTCTGGTTATGTGAACTTGACTAAGTCACTTAATCCTAAGAATCCCAGTCAAAAATTAAAATTTTAATCTAGTGCAAGCTTCATTGGTAGCTAAATGGCATTTATGGAGCACTTTAAGTTTACAAAGCATAGATGCAAACAAAGGCTAAGTGACTTGTCCAGGGTCCATCCATGCATCTATCTATCTATCTATCTATCTATCTATCTATCTATCTATCCATCCATTCTTCCATCTATCCATTTATCTATTTACCCACCCATCTATCCACCTATCTATCCATTCATCTATCTATCTATCTATCTATCTATCTATCTATATCTATCCATCCTTCCATCTATCTATCTTATCTATCCATCCATCCATCCATCCATCCATCCATCATTTCCTTCCTCCTTCCCTCCCTCCATTTATCTATCTATCTATCCATCCATCCATCCATCTATGCATCTATCTATTCATCCATCCATCTATCATCTATCCATCTTTCTATCTATCTATCTATTCATCCATCCATCCTTCCCTCCCTTTTTTCCTCCCTTTATTATCTTTCTCTCCCTCCTTTCTTCCATCCATTCATCCATACATCCATCTATCCATCTATGTATCTATTCATCTATCATCTATCTATCCATCCTTCCATCTATCTATTTTATCTATCTATCTATCTATCCATCCATCCATCCTTCCCTCCCTTCCTCTCCCCTTCCCTCCCTCCATCATCTATCTATCTATCTATCTATCTATCTATCTATCTATCTATCTACCTACCTACTTACTATCCTGGGACATGCTTGCCCCCTCTTCTTCAAATAGTCCCTGCTTGAACTCTAATGGGCTTCTGCTTTCTACTTGATAGCTTAATGGAATCCCAAAGTCCAGTCTATTAAGACTCCTAATTACATCCTTGGCTGCCTTTGTTACACTGGGAGCTGGGGAAGCTCCCGAGATGATTTTGTTAACTTTTACTTATTGATAGAAGCTGAGATTGCTCAGGAGGCTGGTAATGGGTAAGAGGCTTTTCAGCTTTGAATCTTCCATGGATTACTGAAAATTTTTGCCATCCAGTACTTCTTATTACATCAACCTGACATCTGATTAATCATCTTGAGTGGTCTGGCAGCAGTAACCCTCTCAATGATATGCATGGAGCTGGTGAAAAAAAGACAATCTGGTTCTGAAGTTGAGTTTCTTTGGCAGGAGAGAAAAGAACACAGGAAGGGTTTAGACTCTTTCATCAAAGTTTATATCTTGGTGGTCTTGGTAAGGTTCTGAGTTATTTGTTTATTCAATTAACAATCATTTACAGCTTCTAGCCAGAGGATTCACTCTCAGAATTCACTCCCGACACTAAGGACTTGAACGACCTTGGGCCTCAATGTCTTTATCAATAAAATGAGGAGATTATAGACTGAGCTCTATGGCCCTCTCCAGTTCTAAAACTGTGATTCCTCGATCCTAATGTACTAATGAAACCCCCAAATTGGTCCAAAATGATGGCACTACAAGTCTTAAATCCTACCAAGACATGCAACAAGCATCACATTATGGCCACTTTGGATATGGGTCATACACCAAGAGTCCTTTTTGTTAGTGTTTGCAGTTTGGACCGAGATCCCTCATGCCATTATGGTTTTCAACCTCCGTAAGTCCAATAACCCATGATAAAGCTTAACTATTGTCCACCAGAGTCATCCTCTGAAGTTTTATCGTGGTACGAGGGTCATTTAAAAGGCTCTGCTAGCCAAGGATATATTCCAGCAGATCGTACCCAGTTGGAAAATGAGGGTCTATAATGAACTGTAGGCCCAGAACCATCCAAGTCAAGTTTCTGAATAAAGCTGATGCTAGAGACCATCTACTAAGGCAAGGATGGTCACGTTCTACTTTTCTGTAGAGAGAATGCCCAATGAGAAATCCTTGAAGTCCTTGAAATATTAGAAAATTTAATTAAGTGATGATACCAGTGATTCTAACTAGAACATTTATTCTTAGAGTCAGGAACTATCCTTTATAACAAGGGTCTTTCACCAGATTTTTAACATGGACCATCTTTATTGCCAATTGTGGCCTTTGGATTAAGAATAATGTTTTTACATAAGTGAAGGATGTGCTAAATTTCAGTTAGACCTTAATGAAAATAAAAATGTCATTTTCTCCCTCACCTATGTTCATAGAGCCCTGTTGATCTCAGGTTCAGAATCCTTAGAAATGTCCCTCTACCAGTACAGGTCATCTCTTCAACTGCAACGTACAGTCTTAGAAAATTGCCTGGAAGAGAAATGTCAAATTCAATTAGAAATGGGGTCAAACATAAAGATCCCTTGCTGGCCACATAGTGACTTAGAAAACCATATATTAGCATCATCTATATTGCACTGTATTTTTATTTTGTTAAGTATTTCTCAAATACATTTGAAACTAGTTGCCCCTGTACTTGGGAGTGCAAACATTGGCTATATTTGACACCTCTGACTTAGAGCACTAAGAGTTTAAGTGACTTGTTCAGGTGATTGTTACACTGGGTTCCAGACTAACTCAAGTCTTCTTGGCTTCAAGGTAGGATCTCTACCCACTTTACCACCCTGGCTCCCATGATTGTTATAGGTAAATGCATTTAAACTTCCAAAGGGGAGTGATAGGAATACTTCCTCCAGTCCCAGTCCCAATATGAAGAGTCCCACCTTTATCTACAGAAAAAAGTATGTATTTTCCAATCTGGCCACCACATTGTCCTACTTTTTGAGGTCTCTGTAAGGAGACATGAGTGGAAGGACGTTCAGTAGACAGGAAGGAGGAGCCTTTCATAGTTGGGTATAAGGTAAAGGGGATCTATGAGCTCCAAGGGATATGGTTGATGGGGGTAGAGAGGAAAAGTAGAAAGCCTTGAAAGCTCTCAAAGCAACAAGTTCCATTGAACATGAAGGGTATAATGTGAGGGATCCAGTGGAATGAGGAAGACCTTTGGTAGCTAGTGAGGCCGTGGGGAACTTGAAGGAGAAGGCTGGCAGTTCCAGGACTTTATTGGGCAGCTCCAGCTTCCTCTCCACTTGTGGCTAGATCCTATTAGCCAAAAGTTATTCAGAATCACAAGTATTGATGATGGAGAAGATAAACCTAGCAGAGTTCAGTCATATATACTGATATTGGATATTATGTCTATAAGTAGAATATAAGTTCCCTAAGGGTGAGAGTATATTTTTAAAAATCTCTATATTAATGACTGAATTATAACATGTTAATGAAGTGTTTCCTATGTGCCAGGGCATTACCCTATGCTTTGGAGACAAAAATCAGAGTCCCTGTCTTCAAGGAATCTCTATTCTGATGGGGCAGGGTGAAGAGATAACATATATAGGAGGGATGGTCAGGTAGAGAAGTTACAGAAATACACTGATTTTATGCATGAAGCCATTAATTTATATGTCTTTTTTTGGAAACACTGGTAATGGGATAGATAGAATTGATTTGATTACTGAGGCCAGAATTAAGGGTTGGAAAGACGAATGGGGTATTTGTGACAGGGCAGATGGCAAGATGGCCACAGGAAAGAGCTCCCATGGGATGGGAAGCACAGTCTGGTCTTGTGCTCTGGGGCTATCTATATATAGTGGGATAGTGGAATTTGCCCTCTCACCAATCAAGACAATTTTATCCTCTAACAACTGGCCCCATATCTCATCCATAGTAGGCACTTCATAAGTGTTGAATTGAATTAGGGGATTTGCTGTAGTTACTTTGGGGAAACACCCTCAAAGATTAAAACACAGAGTTTCTAACATGGTTCAAAACCAAGTTCTAAAAATGACCATTAAGTCATTTGATCCTAGATGGGGATGAAGTAGGGATGTGTCAAGTATTTATGAGTTCAGAAAATCACTCTTATATTAATGAAGCAAGAACCATGAGCTCAGCCTTCCAAGAAAGCTTGCAACATGAGAGCTGGGGAAGAGAGAACGCAATTACCTAATTCCATGGCAGCCTTAATAAAAAATGACAAGGGGATGAGCAACAGAATAGAGATATCAGAGGATTTGATTAAAGCACCCAATGTAAAGATGATAGTGATCACATTTAAGAGCAGAAAGACAAACCATCCTCCTCCAAGGAATCTGAAGTAAATAATCTCTTTGTGATTCTCTCTCTTCTTCCTCCCTTTCTCTATCTCCGTTTCTTTCTATCTCATCTCTCTCCATCTCTTTGTCTTTCTATCCCTTTATCTGCTTCTCTCCATCTGAGACAGATGTTTTTTCTGTCTCTCTGTCTCTATCTCTAATTCTCTCTGTGTCTGACTTTGTGTCTTTCTCTGTCTCCATCTTTCAATGTCTCTATCTCTGTCTTTCAGTCTCCGTCTCTGCCTTTTTGTCTCTATCTCTGCCTCTGTCTTTATTTTTTCTAATTCCTTAACATCTTATAGAATAATTAATACTACCTCATTCATGTGATTTCCATGAAGCAGGACCTCCAAAGTAATGGGAACAAGAGACTATAGATTACAACTTCTTTGAGTGGTAAAAGATGTTCACTTTCAGAAGAAGAAATAGCATCAGCTGCTTTTTCTTTCAGAAAAATAATTAAACGGATGCTGGTGACAGCTCTCTCCTTTTTTTCTATTAAGACATCCTTGAAAGAGAAAGAGAGAGAACAGGTTGGAAAATTAACCCTTTCTCTGATATTGGTAACTTCTCAGATCTTACTCTTTGGGAAACAGAGTGGCGATTGTCACCACGTTAGGATTCAGGAGCACTTCTTGGAGCTTTACATATGTGTATTATTAATAATAAACATTTCTATAGCACTTTAAAGGTTTGCAATGCACTTTACAGAAATGTTCTTATATAATCTACCCAGAAACCTTAGGAGACAGGTGTTATTATCTCCATTTTATAGAAGAAAAAAATGAGAAAGGTGAGCTGATGTGTTCAGGCTATCATAGTCAGGAAAGATCTGAGGACAGATTCAAACTCATTCCTTTTTCCTTCCAAATCAGCCCTATGCATAGCCTATTCCACCTTGCTGCCTCTAGCTGGGGAAATCTAGGGGGTCCAGATAATTCTGCTTTTGCCCATCCTGGTGCCAACTCTCCCACTGCACATGTCCTTTCCAGAGCTTCCCCTGCCATTCCACAAGGCACTCCAATGGGTGTTCTCCCCTTCCTCATTATGAGCATTCGGCTTTTGGGGGGAACTTCTCTGGTAGCTGGGATCACAGACATGCCTCATGGCTCTTGATCAAATTTTGAAATTTAACTTAAAATAGCCCTCCTAGGATTACAGACTCTATCTATGATTACTCTATCCTCCATCATTTACTTCCTTTGTGTTCTCTTCCTTACTGATCTCATACGTTTCTATGACTATCATCTCTATCTGCTTCCTCTGAACATTATTAGTTCTTGCCTCCCGAGTTCCAGATTGCATTTCTCAGCAACTACTGGAAATGGGACACTGGTGAGTGTCCCTCCATTTTAAAGTAGTGTACGTATGTATCTGGAATGGACACTGCATATAGACAGTGAGAGAGCTCAGCATTGAATAGGAGAGGAAGAGGGTGGGTATTTGGGAAATCATGTAGGGTTTTAAGGATATCAAACTACTCTTACTTACAAAAATGAGTCTTCACAGTGCAAGTGTCCTAATATTGAGCTTTGTGCCAGTCTTGGAATATCACAATCTTCCCAATTGAATGAAAATTGTCAGGACAATGAGATATGTAGGGCATGTGCCCTTACATGTGCCCTTGCATACAGAATATATCCAATGATAAACCAAGACTATGTACAAAAGTGGTAAAGGGGGTAGAGCCAAGGAGATGGCAGACTAGAAAAGGAGATGGACCATTCTTAAGATGAAAGCTAAGGATGGCAGATGGATGGCCAAGTGTTACTACATTAGGACACAGAAAGTGAAAAGACCTAGAGGAAGGTCTCCCAACACATTGCAGAAGATTTTCTGCAGAGAATCTATGGAAAAGCATGGCTAGCAAGGGGCAGATGTGGATGAATTGTGATCCGTACTGGAAGACACAGACATACCCACATTGGTGAGGTCCCATTTCCCCTGAGGCGTCAAAGATGCTTCACTTAATGAGTGTATTACCATATTCTGAAGATCAGCAGATGCCCAATAAAATTTATGATTCTATTCCTGAATCTTGCTCCCCTCCCTCCTTTGCCCATGGCACCAGGCACTCAGTTCCCCAATCTCTGAGTCCTCTTTGGTTCTTCTCTCTTCTCAAGCTTACATAAGACTTAAGTGGGAGTACTAGCTCCGCCATCATTTTCTAGTTGAGTGATCTTGGACAAGTCTCCTCTCTCTGAAACTCAATTTTCTCCTCACCAATGTGGAGATAGGCATTCTATGCTTACGATTCTGCAAGCTATCTTTTCAATAGTGAACTGAGAATTCCTAAATAAACAGGCTGGTTCTCAAAGAGGCAGAGGAACATGAGACCAAATTGTCAACAGTCGCTGCACTAGGGTGAAAGGAAGGAAATTCCAGAAAAAGGCATCTATTTTTGTTTCATTTGCTACTAAAGTCTTTGTGTGGATCACAACAAAAAGTGGCAAGTTCTCAAAGAGATGGGAGTACCAATCATTTTACTTGTATGTAAACAGGTCAAGAAGCAACAGTTAGAACTGAACATATAAAACTGATTAGTTCAAGTTTGGAAAAGGAACATGACATAACCGTATATGGTCATCTTATTTATTTATTTATGAAACACATAATATGAAATGCTAGGCTAGGAGAATCAGAAGCTGAAATTAAAGTTTCTGGAAGAAATATCAACAGTCTAGATATGTAGATATCACTCTGATGACAGAAAATGAAGAAGATTTAATAAGTCCCTTGATGAGAGTAAAAAAGCCAAGTGTAAGAACTGGCTTGAATTTTAACATTAAAAAAAAAAAAACTAAGATCTTGGCAACTGGTCCCATCACTTCCTGGCAAGTAGAGGAAGAAGAAATGGAAGCAGGGTCAGATTTTATATTCATGGGCTCAAGGATCACTGAAGATGGTAACTGCAGCTCCTTGGACAGAAAGCTATGGAGAATCTGGACAGCATGTTAAGAAGCAGAAACATCATCTTGCCAACAAAGATCCATATAATCAAAGCTATGGTTTTTCCATTAGCAATGTATAGCTGTGAGAATTAAATTATAAGAAAAGCTGAGAGTGGCAGAAATGATGCTTTTGAATCATGGTGCTGTGGAAGACTTTTGTCACTTGGACAAGAAGGTCAAATCAGTCAACAGTTAAAAGATATTCATTCATTTTATTCACTGGAAGATAAAATATTGAAGGTAAAGCTTAAATATTTTGGAAATAAATAATTGAGAAGACAAGACTCACTGAAAAAGACTCTGATCTTGGGAAAGACTGTGGCAAAAGAAGGAAATGGCAGAGGATGAGATGGATAGCTAGAATCATGGAAGCAATGACCATGAGCTTGGACAGACTTTGAGAAATAGGGGAGGATAGAAGACAGAAGGATTTGGCTGGCTATGATCCACAGAGTCACAAAGAGTGAGACACAACTGAATGATTGAAAAAAAAACCAATAACCTACTTCACAGGGTTATTATGAATAAAGAACTTTGGGTACCATGAGGCATAAAATCGATGTGACCATTATTATTACTTTCATTAATATCACACCAGTCTTGTTAATTATATCCTCCCAATATCTCATTGATTCCCTCCTTACCATTTCCACCACAGCATGCAAATTCAAAATTTTGCTTCCTTTTATAAGCACTATCACTCAAGCAACAATCATTGATGAAGTTACATCCTTTTTAAAAAGGATATATTTTATTTCAAGTCAAATAGCATGTTTTAAGTCTCTAATATGTTTCAGGCATTGTGCTAAGTACTTAAATATAGAACAAACAAAAAATAACGCTGGATTTCAAGAAGCATAGAGTCTACTGGGGGAGAAAACATACAAACAACTGTGTCTAAAAGAGATATAGAGAGGCTAGGCTTACATCATGTCAGAGGGAAGGCACTAAACTTAAGGAAGACTAGGAAAATTGGTGGTGGGACTCCAGCTGAGACTCAAAGGCAACCAAGGAAGGCAGGAGATGAGCAGGAAGGGCATTCAAGGCTCTTCAAATTACAGAAAGACAGAAGAGAGCTGACCATAGTTATAAATAGAGGGAGAAGAAAACAAAAATTAAGGAGCAATGTCAGTTATTCTCATCTAACCCAAGTCTCACCCCCACCCCTACTACCATTTTCTGGTCCCTGAAACAGGTTCCTATTACAGCTAATGTACCATATAGAGCAGGAAAATGCACTGAGGTCTATGACTTTCCAGTTCAATGCTTTCCCCCTACACCTCCTGTTACCTGGATATCTGTGTTTTTGTTTCCAAGGTAATTGCTTCTAAGCATAATGTCCCTCATGAGATTGTAAGCTTCTAGAGCGCAGGAGTTGTTTTTGCCTGGCACATAGTAGGTGCTTAATTAATTTCTGATGACTTGAATCTTACGTTCATTTCCCTCCCTCAGAGGCAACAAAATCATTAAGAAAATTGTGATCCTTTCCCCCCCGTCACAACCAAATATGTTGTTCTTTTTTCTACTTTCCCCAAGTCTTCTGATGACTTAGCTTCTTCCAGAAGTGTCTTTCTCCAGTAATAAATTGGGGTGACTCAACTGTGGATCCAAATGAATCAGAGAAATTCATGTCAGCTGTGGAAAAGGCGGTTTCGATGGCCAGAGCTCCGAGACCTTGATTTCTTGGAAGCCACTGCCAAGTGCGCCTGCTGGAAGTTAAATTTTCAATGGCTCACTTTGACTAATGCAGGCATTAGTCATTTAGGAAAAAAAAAATCCTAAGTGTTTTAGTAATTATTCCTGGCAACTAGGAGGAGAAAGTGGTGAGGGACATTGCCATATCTGTAAGTGACCACTAGATGGAGGAATTGCAATTCAAAAATGGAAATGTGAAGTTCCCTAAAAGGGACTCTCAGAAAATTGATTGTAGTTACAACCCTCAGTCTCCATCCCCAAGAAGGATGGGCCCTACTCCAAGATGGGAGCCTGCTTTTCTTTCCTCTGCTCCGGATGGGCATCTCTGTGTGCCCTCAGTGTTTTGTGCACCGGCTTGCCCCTAATATCTCTCTGGGCTGGAGCTGATCATTATTTGGTCCCAAGCCCCTTAAAGACCCAGTGGGAGCTTGCTGTCTTTTCCTGGAGCTCCTACGTGTGTCTCTACCCAGCAGCCACCAGATGGGTGCTGCTATTCCACCTAGATCGCCTTGGCTTTCAGAGAGATTGCATCTCTTGCTTTGGATCGGAGGCAGGGGACTGTGGGTGTGGATGTTGTTTCTGCAGCCAGACTGCTAAATACATGGATCGGTTTTACCCACCTGGTTTTTGCCTGGGTTGGTGTTTGTTTCTTATAAGCAAGGCTCTCTGCTAGAGACTGAAAGGCGTCTATTTGGAAACGAGTGTGATGTTAACATAAAAGGCGTAACTAAAAGGGTTTTCAGAGGACATTCATTTGAAGACAATCTTCAGAGTTTCCAAATCACTCAATTTTCTCCTTTTTCAAATGACAGCAACATTTTTGTATTTCTATTAGACCATCCGTGTAAATAGATTCATGGGAAGGGACTCTGGAAATTGTCTGGTCCAAGCATCGCATTTTACAAATGAGGAAACTGAGATAATGCCGTGTAAACAGTAAATCTGGAATCAGGACACCCGAGCTGGAATCAGCTCTGCCCTTTCCCACCTTGTGACTTTGGACAAACCCCTGTACTACCTCTGGACCTCAGCGTTCTCCTGCGTAAAATGAATGGATTGGACTAGCAAGCACTCAGCAAGCATTTTTAAGCCCCTTTGTGCCAGGCCCTGGGCTAGACATGGGTTACAAAGGCCAGAAACGAGGCATGGCCTGTCCTCAAGAGTGGCTGTTTTATTGAGGGAAGGGTAAAGAAAGTGGGAGGGGGACTAGCTGATATGTAGGGCCCAGGAAGGCCGTGATAGCTCAGATTTTGGTAGAGTTTTAAAGTTCACAAAGCCCTTTCTTTGAAACATCTCAGTGAGGTAAGTTACTGCAAATATATATATATATATATTTATCTAGAGAGAGAGAATATATATATATATATTAGATGAAGAACAATGTATATATAGTAGATGAAGAATCATATATATACAGTAAATGAAGAACCATATATGTATGTGGATATATCTATATATTTATAGTAGATGAAGAACAATATATATATTAGATGAAGAACCATATATATATATATATAATAGATGAAGACCCATATATATATGTATTTATGTATATATATAGTAAATGAAGAACCATATATATGTATGTATATATATATATGTGGATATATCTATATATCTATAGTAGATGAAGAACCATATATATATATATAGAAATTGAAGAACCATATATATATGTATATATGTATGTGGATATATCTATATATCTATAGTAAATGAAGAACCATATGCATATATATGTATATATATATATATATATATAGTAAATAAAGAGCCACATATATATACATATATATATAATATATATATATATATAGTAAATGAAGAACAATATATATATATGTATGTGGATATATCTATATATTTATAGTAGATGAAGAACCATATATATGTATTTATATATGTATGTGGGTATATCTATCTATCTATAGTAGATGAAGAACGAGGGACTGCACCCACTGTTCTCACCATGGCCAGTAGCCGGCTGGGATCCGAATGGGGACTGGAACCAGATGTCGGCTGCCACCGGACAACTCGGTCCTTTTCTAGATGGTTTCCTAGAGCTCATCCTGCCCGTCCCTTCTCCATCCCCCATCTCCATAGTACCTGGAAGGCGAGAACCCCCCCCCCCATGAAGCACTAATTGCAGTCTATGCTGTGGTCCAGCCGGGGACCTCAGGCTCTGCTCCCAGAGCTCCTACGTGCATTTGCTCTATAACCATAGGTTCTTCCAAACCCAGAATTCTCCCTCCACTGGGGAGAGCCAGGAAGGGCCCCACCATCGCTCTCCCTCCATCCCTCTCTTGGAGATGGTACCTTGCTTCTTGATCCCGGGGTCCCCGGGAAGCCCGCGTCTCGCGCATCTCACGGGCCCCAAACAAGGTGATTTGGTCACTTGGGTTAAATGGACTGTTTACTGAATTTTCATCTGTTTAGACTGTTACAAACCCCTCGCCTACAGATCAAATAAAATAGTTTTAAAAAATCATGAAGGCCTTGAAAAGAAAAATTGATCTGTCCACAGATCCCAGGATTCCCCACCTCGCCTTCATCACAGCAGAAACACGCAGTGCCCTTGGAGGAGAGAATGGAAGGCCGGTGACAATTAGCCTCCCATTTCGGTGGAAGGTAATTATCGTCGTCAGGGCCCGTTCTCTGCCTCCTAGGATGAAACACGTCTTCCTGCTGTGGAGGCCACAGGCCAGAGACTCCTTGGGCAGCACCCAACATGCACGGAAAGGATCCGTTTTAACCCATTTTCCCACAGCCGATCTCATTTGAGATGCTGCGTTTCAGCAGCTTGCAGCAAACACGAAAATGCACGGCCCTTGCCACCGTGTGCCCGTGATGACGCCCGCTCGGGGGGCAAAGATGGAAGGGAGCAGGAGGGAAGCCAGTCTTCCAGAGCCACGCGGGGGCCGAAGACTTGGCCACCAAACTCCTCCTTTGGGCATCCGGGGATGGGCCCAGGGGCTCCCCCCCCGGGATGGGGCAGATGCTCCGGCTCTCAGCATCTCTGCCAGATGGGATGGAGAAAGGGAAGCGAGGCTCATGTGGAGGCAGGTTATTGTGCAGGGACCACGCTGAATCAGGTGGGGAACCGAGACGTCCTGCAGCCTATCACAGCCCTCGTGCATGCTCCCTCAGACACACTTGTGCACACGCATTTATGCACACTCACTTTCACACCTAGACACTCACTCACAGACACTTGTGCACACTCATTCATATACATTCATACAAATACTCATGCATATTCACATGTATGCACACTAGTTCATGCACACACATGCACTCACACTCATGCATGCTCCCTCACACATGCTCGTGCACACTCATTTATGCACACTCACTTTCACACCTAGACACTCACTCACATGCACTTGTGCACACTCATTCATATACATTCATACAAATACTCGTGCACATTCATATACATGCACACTTGTTCATGCACACACATGCACTCACACTCATGCATGCTCATACACACACTCATGCACACTTGTTCATACACACACTCACCACACTTACACAATACACATTCATATTCATACATGCGCACAACACACTCATGCACACTCATTCCTGCATGCACACTCACACACTACACTCACACATGACACCCTCATTGCACACATTCATACATGATACACAAATACACACACACAAATTCACAGACACTCACACACTTTGTTTCATTGATGAGGAAACTGAAGCACAAGGAAATCTAGGGATTTCACGCAGGGACTTGGGGACAAGGCAAGGATTTGAACCCTGGTGTTTAACAACCTAAAATTCTGTGAGATTTTGCCTAGATCGCTGCCCCCAGACACAGTTGGGCCCAGGTGTAAGTGGGGGGCAATTTCAGGAGAACAGGGTCCCCCTCTGGACAGCACTGCAGCCAATAAAGTGCCAGAATCAGGAAGACCTGAGTTCCAATCCAGCCTCAAACAAATGCATTAGCAGCATGACCCTGGGCAAATCATTAATCCTGATTGTCTCAGCAAAAATAAAACAGAAAATTAATGAAGTTACAGGTCTGGTCCCCGTCCCTCTCTCGCGTACCTAGCACATTGCCTAACTGTAGTATTTAATAAATTCTAAATTTAAAAACGGAATGATGGTTCTGAGTCGTAATTGTCAGTGCCCTGAGCAGATTACAATCTGACTTCCTCCTGGGAGAATTACTCTCAAGGTTACTTAATCCGATTTTACAGATGAGGAAACTGAGGCTTTCAGAAGCTAAGGAACAAGCTCTTCTATGCAGTGAACACAGAAGCCAGATCCAAGCCCCATTCCCTTCCTGGCACTGTCTGAAGTGCTGAATTACTGCAAAGGTTTCACACTTTCAAAAAGCGGTAGCTGAGAGTGGTTATGGTTCTACAAAATGTAGAGGAGCATTTTAAATGTGACTTCCTGGTTCTCCCAGCTCTGCTCTGGCTGCAAACTGAGAGATTTCCCTCCTTTTCCATTCGTTTAATCACTCATTGGTGCACTCTCTCTGCAAGCATTTTCCATGTTCCCTTCTGCTCTCTAGACCATGCAAGGCACTAGGGATAGCCAGACTACACTTGCTAAAGAGCCTAACCTTAAGGAAATGGTATTCAGTTGGCGTGAACTATATGCACACACACAAAATCAATCCAATATATATTACATATAATGTACACAGTAGGTATGAAATAATTTCTAGGGTCCGTTCATAAATAGTTGAGATGATAACAATAGGAGGTGGTCCTTGAGCTGAGCTTTGAAGAAAGATCAATATTTTCTCCAACGGAAAGACAGCTGGATGCTGCAGTGGGTGGATAGAGCACTGGTGCTAGGGTCAAGAAGACCTGAGTTCAAACCCACCCTCAGACACTTTCTATGTATCCCTGAGCAAATCACTTAACCCTGATTAATAAAATAATAAACATTGTGTGTGTGTGTGTATGTGTGTATGTGTGTGTGTGTGTGTGTTTTCCAGGCTGACCCAAAGGGGAAAAGCATTTGAGGAATAGGGATCCACCCATACAAAGAGCAGGAGAGCAGAGATAAAGTGTTATATACAGAGAAGAGCAAGGAGGCTGGTCTGGCTGACCCAGAGAGTGCACGAAAGGGAGTCCACAAAGGTGGGTGGGATTCAGCTCATGCAGGACTTTAGATGCCCCACAGAATGGTTGTAGTCTGTATTGAGGAAGGGAATAATGATAGTTGATGGCTCTCAGACCTGATAAATAATAATAGTTCTCAAATGGTTTTTACTCATGACACACTATTAAACAGCATGCTAAATAATAGTTATAATGAAAACTAGTCTTTTTATAGTCTTTTAAACTTTGCAAAACATTTTATTTATAATAGTGGTTCTCAAATGGTTTTTGCTCATGACACACTAGACATGCTAAATAATAGAGTTATAATGAAAAATAGTCTATTTATAGTGTTTTAAACTTTGCAAAACCCTCTACTTATGTTATCCCACCTGCTCTTCATAAGAACCCTAAGAGGTAAGCATTATTATTATCCCTATTTTACAGAAGAGGAAACTGAGACATTCAGAGGCTCCAGGACTTGCCCTTGGACTAGTAGTAACCCAGATAGTCAGCTTCTAAGTCTGGATCTGAACTCAGATTTTCCTGGCTCCAGGACCAGAGTTGGGGAGTGGAGAGACTCCACCATGGGCATGATGGCAAATACAAATCCCACAAAACCCCTGGCAAACCTCGCCAAATGGGAGGTACATTAGTATGCAGTGGCTCACCTTGGGAGGGCCGTCGGGTCTCAATAGGCATCCATGTAAATGGGAGCCTATAGAAGATGAGAGTAGAGATTGGGAGGCGGGCTGGAAGCAGGGCATTAACTTGACCGACTTCCCTCTCCATCACTCTGCTGTTTCCCATGTTCTGGTCTGTTTGGAGCCTGTCCCCCATAATGATGGCTCCGGCCACCCCCCGATGCCATATTTCCCATGCATCATCTCACTCAATCTGAGCATCACATTTTAGGAAGGTCATTGATAAGATGAAGGGCACTGAGAGGAAAGTAATCAGGATAGCGAGGTGAGTCTGTGCAATATGGGGAGAGGATGAAGGGATTTGTGGTCTGCCAAAAAGAGTGTTGGGTTTGGCGTGAGGCAGTCTGGCTTCAGACTCCAGTTCTCCTGTATGTTCTTTTGGGGAAAGTTGTCAATCTTTCTGGGTCTCAGTTTACTCATCTGTAAAACGACAGATTTTCTTCTTCTAGATGATCCAGATCAAAGATCTTTCACAATCCCAGAGTTCTTAGAACAAGAGAAGACTCGGAAGGGACCTAAGAGATGTCCCAAGTATCTGAAGGGGTTCTGTGGAGGAGAGTCAGCCTCTTGTATTTGGCCCCAGAAGGCAGAGCTGGGAACAACGAGTAAAAATGGGACAGAGAGGAATTGGAAAAAACCTCCTACAAATTAGGGGAACTTCTGCCTCCAGAAACTGTATGTTCTCCTTTAGTGGAAGTTGTCAAGTTCTAGGGTCACTTGTCAGATCTGGTGAGGTACGGGGACTTTTTTTTCAGCTATGGTCAGACTCTGACCACTGAGGTCTCTTTCTGAGATGAAATATTGTGATTCTCTCCTTTTATGATCCAGAAACAAAGCTCTGATACAAACTGGGATGAAATTATTATGGGGCAGAAACTTTGAAATCACCTGCTCCTCTCGAGGCAAGAAGAAGCAAGTCTTGAGGTCAAGCTCCATTTATTTGGTGCTGCTGACCTCAGTGACCCTGACAGCAGGTCTCTTTGCTCCCTTCATTTTCTGGCATCTCTTGGGTCAGCCCTAGAAATGCTTTATTGAATAACAATATGGTCTATGTGCCTGAGGGGACCTCCCCATGTCTGGAAGCACTTTCCTAGAGATTATTACTGTTATTATTGTGATAATTAATGGAAGGAACAGCCACATGGAGAACAGAGATCCATTAGATTATTATTATTGTCAATAATAATAATAATAATGTTCCAATGGATTTGTGATGTCAATGTGGATGTTCCCTCCAACAACGCAGATCGTACCCCATTTATCCTGCCCAGCCAGAGGGACCTTTGTCACATCATTATCTTCTTCAGCAAATTATCATCCCTGTAAAATATATATAATGTTATTTGGAAGTAATAGCTGTAAAACCTATTGCAAAAGTTACAATTCTGAATAAATGACAGTTTTTAGGTTTGCAAAGCGTTATCTCATTTGATATTCATTTCCGGTGGGTTAAGTGCTATAGATATAACTAACTTCATTTTTTAGATAAGGAAACTTGGGCTGAACACAGTTAAATGCCATATTCCAAGTCACACAGCTACTGAGTGCCCAAGGCAGGAGCTCTCAGCTCTCGGCCAACATCTTTCAGGGTCCATGCATTTCTGGATGAATGGGTCAAAAGCCAGCCCAGGAAGCAGGAAGGAAATTTAGCTCCTCCTGTAGCAAAGTTATCAAATGACAGAATGGCTATTGTCTCTCCCTCAAAAATTTACTTCGAAAGTTTTTGATTTCATGCTATCAGAAATCAAAGCAAACACTTCCTGGTATATTTAGCTCATGGAAATCCTCTGCATGAGGTAAGTCCTTTGTAGTGGTAGATTGAATCATTTCCTACCTTCTCTTTGGTTCGTGTCTGTATTGCTGTTAGTAAGCTCTTAAATTCTAATGGATTTACTTCCATTATTATTATTAGTCATAGCTAGTATGTATATGTCATTGCAAGAGTTGCAAAATGCTTTACAAATATTATTTCATTTTATCTTCACAGCCACGCCAGGAAGTAGATGCTGTTATTATCCCCATTTTGTGATGAGGAAACTGAGGCAGACTGCAGTGTAACTGACTTGCCCATGGTCATACTGATTCCAAGTATATGTTGTACCAATCTGCACTCCAGGTGCTACCATGATTTGTCCTAGACCAGATTGTGCTATTTCTTTCTTAAGCTGGAAAATTCAGATGGAGTCACTTCCTAGGGTGATTTTACTCCATTTTCTGAGATCAAACTCTTAGCCACTGGAATGAAGGACTATCTGGGTTAATTGTGTCATGAGTGGGACTTTTAGGATTTAGTCTAATTTCCCCTTAGACTCTTCTTCAAATTTGTCCTAACTTATCTCCATCTTATGCTAGTTCATATTGCAGGCAAAGTGATGGAATTCACTGGGTTATGTTTCCCTTTGAGCAGGTCTCCAATGAGACAAAGTGGGAAATGCAAAAGGCTAGAGAGAGGAATCGCTGAATTTCAGAAGTAGGACTCTCAGTCAAATCCATCTGACTTCTCTTTGAAAACCTCCCAGAGATGTATCTACGAGACAATTTGTAGTTAGAATCATTGAAGTACATAGAAAGTAATGGTGGTATTGGGGAACGGGGTGAAAGAAAAAAGAAGAATAAACAAGGTCATGGGGAGTGTCTTAAACTGAAATTGATGAGCTTGAAAGATGTATTTTATTAACAGTATTTCAATAAAATCGATTTCTTTTGTAATAATTTTATTTTATACATTTAAGAGCATTATTCTAAAAAGAGGATTATTATGAGCTTCACCAGGGGTCCGTGACACCAAAAAGATTAAGAACTCTTGGGGTACAGCAAAATGATGTGTGTTTTCTGACAGTATAGTTTCTTATCAAATTATTCCAGAATGAAACAGAAGTTAGGACATCTAAACTGCTCCTGATTAAAAAAAAAATTAATGGCCGTATCTTGCTATGGCTTTTCTATGCTCATTGAGAAGGAAATGGAAAACCACTCCAGTATCTTTGCCTAGAAAACCACAAATGGGATCACAAAAAGGCAGACATAACCAATCGACTAAACAATAATAATAACAACAAACTGGTGAGGATCAAGTGAAAAAAAATTGTAAAGCACTTAGTAGGATGCTTGGCACTTAGTAGGTGCTTTATAAATGTTCGTTATTATTGTGACGATGGTGTTGCTATAGCTTTTAGCGCTAGCTAAAAGACTCATCTCGATAACAAAGCCCCTGTTTCCCGGAGCAAAGTTTGTTTCAGTATTTCAGACCTTGAATTATTCTTGTTTTCCCACAGATTTGTGTCATATTGCATTTCAGGCCTTTTTAATAGTCAGCTTAGAATATTTCCTATGCTAGCCAAGTGATATAAATGAGACATTATGCAGGAATCCGTTAACTACTTGAAGTAAAATGGCGAAAGTAATTGAATTCACTGCCTTTGAGCAAGCCTATGGAGTTATATGGAGATTATTAACATCTCAAACTACGCAGGGCCTGGGTCACATCTGAGCGATTAGGCCAAATCTAAGGAAAATTACTTCCATATTTAAATGGCATTTGTTTTATTTATTATTCAATTTATACATATCAATAATTAATTCACGTGTCCCAAGGCATACATGCAACAAAAATAAATCTGTTTTGTGTGTATGTGTGTGTGCACGCTACACTGGCCATTGTTTTTGACCTTTTAACCACTTTGGAGCAATTACTCTCAGAGTGAAAGAGGGGTCTTTCAAGGGCTGGGGAGAGGGGGCTTAATCTGTGGAGCATAACAGAACCCATCCGATATTGGACTGCAGAGACTTTATGCTTTAGTCTCCGCATCTCACTCCTGGATTATTGCAATAGCTGATGGGAAGGTCTTCCTCCAATCTCTCCCAGCTCCAGAATATCCTCCATTCACCTGTTACTGAGTGATCGGATCACCCTCTGCCCTCAATAATTTCCAGTGGCTCCCCACCCTCTCTAAGGTTAAATCTAAAATCTGGAGCGATCAACGCTCTCCATAACCCAGCCTCCTAACACTGTGACTATCTTCTCATATATCCCACTTTGTTCTCCCTCTCAATGTACTCCACCATGGAGAGATTCTCTTTACTGTTCCTTAGGTAAGACCTTCCATGGGTGGGCTCTGGGGTTCCTCGTTGGCTGTCTCCTATGGCTGGAGTGCTTTCTCTCCCTCTCTCTCTTCCTGACTTCTCCACTTTCAAGTCCAAGCTAAAATGGCACCTGCTAGAGGAAACCTTTCCCAGTCCCATTAAAGCTAGTGCCTTCCCTCTGGTGATCACCTCCAACTGATCTGATCTCTTATTTGCTCGTACAAGGAGCGTGTGTGTGCCTTTGTGCAAATGCAAATAAATTTCTGGGAAGAAACATTACTGACAGAGAGGAATGGGAGAGGTCTCCTCCGGAAGCCGAGGTTCGAAGGGACCTTGGAATCCCAAAACACAGAGGTGAGGAAGGAGAGGGTTCGGGAAAGGGCAATAGTTTGTGTAAAGATCCGTAGGATGTAGGAGGTAGAATATCACATAAGAAATCCAGGTGGCCTGGAAGGGACAGTCCATAAGGAGGTATAATGGGCAGTAAGCCTTGGCGATCTGTGCAAAACCAGAGTAAGCAACAGAAGGAGTTGTATTCTCTGCTGGAGGCAAAGGGGAGCCACTGCAGTTTCTTGAGGAGGTGAGTAGCACAGGGAGCCGTGTTTTAGGAACATTTGGGCACATCTCACCTGCTGTCCTGCCAATCTCAGGGAGATTTGGAGACTATGGAAGTACCTTTTTTCTTCAGAAGAGTCTCCTTGATTATCTATGCTCTGGTCATGTAAACATTACCGAGGAGATCTGGCTCTGTGGAGTTAGTCACCTTTTACATCTTATCTAGATGGAGAACTAGAGGAGAATTGGGTTTTTATAATAGAAAAAGAAGAGAGACTTTTAATAATAATATATTAAGGATGGCACTCTCAGATTTATGAAGCACTTTGCTCCTACTAAAACTGTGGAGGCAGCAAGAAGATTATAAGCTCCATGAGGGCAGAGACTTTGTCTTCCCTTTATAACACTCCAATAACCAATCACTTAAACATACTAGAAATCCATCCATTCTTGTTGGATTCAGTCGATGTAAAATGTTGGAGAAATACGATTCTGTTGGTGACCAATATTTTTATTTTTCACTATCATGCGATAAATGTGGGATAGAAAGATATATGGTCTCCGCTTCTGACCTATTCCCAGATGGAAAGAGAGTAAAATGCTGCGACTTAAGCTTTTCTCTTCTTAAAATTGTATATTTTTGCAATAGCCAACATTGCCCACCTCCACTCTTTTCAATCTCCTTTCTACTCATAAAAGACACGGACTTAGACAAATAAGAAAACAAATGATCGAATGGATGATCATCCTCAGAGGCTCCCTGATCTCATAGTTACTTTTGGCAGGACCCTAAAGGGTTCCAGCTGAGCCCTGTGACTGGTATTGCCCCAGGGTGCGGACATCTTTCTTCCCCTCTGGGGTTTCTCTCTCTCCTAATGACAACTGCCATCTGGACAACCCACTTCGGAGCCACTTCTCTGGTCACTCCCCCATTGCTGAAGTGCCTCTCACCCAACTCCCTTTCCCCAAACCCAGCGTAGATGACCCTTTGGAGGGGCCAGCTTCCCCTACTTCAATTTTCCCCACCATCACACAATGGCCTGAATCCCCAAACCCCACACTCCCTTATCATTGAATTTGTCCCAGGCGTATGGACGACTACTTATAGTTCTGGACCCTCGCCTGGGAAACTTAATTAGTTGAATATTTGTTTCTCATCAATGGTAATCATTTGGTATTTTATCTTTATTCATAAGGAGAGAGTAGTGGTCTAATGGCAAGCCTGCACCAATTAAGAAATGGACCGTTTACCCCCATGTATAAAATGGCTGTGGATCTCAAGGACATCGCTTCTCTCCCAGACCCGTGCAAGTTCCAGCCGGGTGCAAACGACAGTCGGACCCTGCGTCGTGGATTGCTGCTTTCTGCAAAATCACCCCTCGGTGAGATGGAAGCCGTGTCTGAGGCGACCTGGCAGGGTGTTGGAGTCCTTATGATGTCCAAAGAATTTCTTGACAATGATGGATCGCCTCTGGAACATCAGAGTTGCGCTTTTTGTTTATCTTCCCTTCGCTTTATATTGATGTCATGTCTTTCACTCAAGGGTGAGATTTTGTCTTTGAAAGTTGGACTGATTTTTCACTCAAGGAAAAGGTGCACTTGGTTTTTCATGAACTCCTTCCTGCAGCTCCCCCACTGTGAATGCACTGAGTCCTGAGCATCAGATGCAAAATTCGAAAGCGGATGCCGTTCCCGATGTCGGGCCGCATATTGATTATCATTTCCTAAATCAAACAGAATCACTGATGTCCATCGCTGGATTTCCTCTCCTTGTTTGGAGTCCAAGGACTGATGTTGTGTGTTTATGCGAGCACTCGGGCAGGATAGAATTTCTAAGCAGCTCTCCCACTTCATCACCATGTTTGCCCCTTTCATCATCAATTAATATTTATTGAGCACCTACTGGGTACACAGTGATGTGCCATCACTAGGGATTCTATGGTGTAGAAGCTGCTCTAGTTTCCCCTGTCAGGGAACTGATTAAGTCTGAGCATTAGAATTTAGTAGATCTTGCCATACTTCCCATGTAGAGTACTCTGTACCGGCCATCACATTTCAGGTGATGCTGACTTGGTTTGGAAATTTAGAAGCAGGTGGCCCTGAGGCTCTGACAAGGTCAAGGAGGGAGATTTGAAGGATTGAATCCACTTACAAATCAGCTTCAGCAGCGTCAACATGGAATGGAAAGAACATTTGGTACAGAACTTTTGCTCTCCTATTGGCCATCTCTCTAACTTGGAGCAAACCACTTGATCCCATCTGCACTCAGTTTCTTCGCTAAAAAAAATTAAGGGATTGGACTATTTTAGAAATTCTTAATATTTTTATGTGTCCTGCACCTCTTTACAGAGTAGTAAAGTCAATGGACTGGTCACAGAATAAGGATTTTAAATAATGGAAGGAAATGCTAAATTTTGAAAACAAAAACATAATTTTTTTTTCACATTCACATTCATATGCTCCCTTAAATCTATCCATGATCTCTTTGGGGGTTCATGCTCCCCAAGTTGAGGCAGTTAGGTGGAACAGTGAGTAGAGAGCTGGGCCTGGAATCAAGAAAACCTGAATTCAAATTTTACCTCAGATATTCACCAAGTGACTCTGGGCAAGTCACTTAGTCCTGTTTGTCTCAGTTTTCTCAACTATAAAATGAGCCAGGGAAGGAAATTTCTTTGCCAAGAAAACCTCCAACAAGGGCACAGAGTCAGACATGACTAATCAAGAAAACAAACACATTTTTAACAGTACCCCAAGTCAAGAACCCATAGACTAGATCATCTCTCAGGTCCTTTTCTAGCTGTATACACTACAAAATCAGAGAATCACAGAATTTCAGACTTGGAGAATATCTCAGTAGCCATCCAGTCCTCCTGCTACATCAGCCAAAAAAAAAAAAAAAGACTTTCTACATCAAAACTGATCAGTGGTCATCCTGTCCCTGACCTTGAAGATCTCCTGGGAAGGGGCAACTAATACCTCCCAGAGTCCCTCACTGCACTTTTGGAGAGCTCTGACAGGAAATTTTTCCTCACCCCAATGGGCCTTCTTGGTACCTTCTATGCCTTCTGGGACTGAGTAAAAAAATGTCTGATTCTTCCTCCTGGCAACAACTACCAAGGGTCACTCCACCCCAAGTCTTTTCTTCTTCAGGCTAAAATGGCTCAACTTCTTGATTCTCAAGTGGGCTGTTCCCTACCCTTGCCACCCTCCTCTTGATCCCTTGAGCTGACTTCTCCCAGTTTCTGCCAGTCATTCACACCATCCCTATGTATAAAGAGCAGATAGCTGTCAAAATTTCTTATTTACCTCACCTCCAAAAGCAGGGATTTCCTGCAGAAATACTTCAGAAGGAAGTTTTGGAGTTCATCAATACTTCATTGAAGGGGTTGGTAAAATATAGAAAATGTTGAAATAAGTAAATAATACTTTCCAATAGTGTTCCCAGTAGGACCTTATTCTTCTCCCAAATATGATTAAATATACATATAAATATACATATATATTACAAGCATATGTGTATGTGGATACATATAATTACTTATACAAATATATATGAAGGCAGAAAATTCCTTATTTGCAATATGTTTTATATAAACAGATGTATACGTATATAGTCATGTACATATATGTATATATTCAAACATGTTATTGATATATTACACATATTATGTATGTGTGTGTGTGCATGTAATCTTTGTCCCAAAGCATATTGGTATAGGATCCCCTCCTCACTGGTAGAGATGAACGTCTGGCCTTTCAGAGATTTCTGTTTTGCTATAATTTAGGTAAATGAGTTTCTTTGCTGTTTTCTATGTGCATTCATTGTTTTGTTTGTTTGTTTTTGTTTTTTTATTAAAACTTTTTATTCGCATAACATATGTATGGGTAGTTCTTCAACACTGACCCTTATAAAGCTTCCCATTACAAATCCCCCCCATTCCTCTCCCCTCCCCTAGATGGCAGGAAGTCCACTACATATTAATTATATTAAAATATTTGTATGTGCATTCATTGTGGAAATGTTTTTGGTGGAAAAAGATTGCATATAGAACTTGGAATCCTCCTTCCTCTCAAAATGACAAAGCAATCAGAAATTAGATTGAATCTGATCACATTTCCTAGACTATCAATATTTAAGGGAGCTGATCGATATATTCAGAGTCCATTATTCCCTCTCTCTAAGCCTCAGCCCCAACCTCCTGCTTCCCTTCATGGAAGTCACTCTTAGAGAAGAAATGGAAGTCTATTCTGGCTCCCTTAGAGTCAGTCACACAACTATGGCCGCCCTTTGATATATAGATCTACTCTTTATATTTGGATGCCCTTCTATATTTATTTGTGTGTAAGTCTGTATGTATATATGTACACACAGATAGTTATACATGCATATTGCAGACATGCATGTGTGCAATATACACATGTACATACACAAACACACATGTTCCCAAACACCCTTACATATGAACATGTATATATGCACAAAAGGCAATCCCTGTCCTTGAGGAGCTTTCATTCTAAAATGGAACACATCATAGAAAAGGGTTCTGGAAGGTGGGAGTGAGAACATACATATGGGTGCTTGTGCATGTGTATGTAAGTGGATAGATAGATAAATATTCTTCATCTATCTCTAGATGTGGATCTTATATACAGAAAGGCAGACGAGATGGTCTGAGTGGTAGGTAACTGCTTTTCCAGACCAAGAAAGAAGCCAATTCTCCGGATGGGCTGAAAATACCAACAAAGAACAAAGAGGATTTTCTCCTTGGACAACTGAAAGTCCACAGACATCAACAATGGACAGATCCAAGTTGAATCATGGTTTCTACGTTATTGACAGACTAGATTCAAGGGGGAGCCCTTTTGATCCTCCATTTCCCTATCATCTTTTCCTGTCACATACAACTTAGCATCTAAAGCAATTTTTAAAATAGCATCTTATTTATAGATTTTATTTTTATGTCACCTAAATTTTCCCTCCTCTCATCTCCAAAGGAGCCACCTTTTAAACTTTTTTTTAAAAAAACAAAAAAATGAAAAAGAAGAGAAAATATCTGCAAAATCAATTGATACATGTGAAAAATCTAACTGCACTCACAGCGTTCAAGCCCTGTGGATACCAGCTTTGCCAGAGAATGGGGCAGGGGAGTCGTTTCTCCTATCTATTCTTTAGGGCCAACTTGGCTCTGTATTAAAGATTGCTTGAACACAGTGCAATACTATTCTCATTTGTCACTGCAGCTTAGTTTTCTTGGTCTCTGGAATATTTCACAGGAGATGCAATCTCATGCCAAGTGGGGCATGTAATTTCTGATTTTATGAGGTTTAAAAAGCAGCAGTCTTTTGGAACCAAAAAGCACTCCCATCTACTCCATTTTCCGCTGCTGCCAGATGTGACCTCAGTGCCCTTCTATTTCTTGTGAGAAGTTGGGTTTTCTGGGTGAGTTTCAGGTTCAAGTTAGCTTTTCCTTTCCACTGACATCTCTATGTAATTTACACCCTTTAAATTAGCCCATGACTTACTGCCCAAGGTTTGATGTCATGCTCTCCCCCTGGCTTATCTAAGAACAACTTGGCAAATGGGTGGTCCATTTGCGGGTGGATTTCCAGATGAGGAAGTGGCTCTGTGTTGTCCAAAAGAGCACTAAGCCTTGGGGCAAGGGAAGATGTCCTGCATGCTCCGTAAATACTCCATAGATAGAGGTAAATTATTGCCAGAAAATTAAGTCAAAATTATCAGGGTGAAAGAGAGAAAATTTCAATAACTAGAATTAATTGAAAAATCATAAGAGAACGGAGGCTATTCAGGGCTCCATGGATGATTATATTTTTAATTTTCCTTCTTCGTGATCTCAGCCTATATTTTTGTGGATATATCCACAACTACCGAGTCAATGGATTTAGCAAGTGAGTATCCCTCCATGAGATCATTCTCTTTAATGAATGAGATCATATATGTCAGAGTTGCAGCAGCTACACCTTAAACCTTAAGGAGCTACGTGTCTGAGTGCATTAGAGGTGGAGATGACTTATTTGACCACTGCTGTCAGTGTGCTTTCCAAAGGAATACCGCACGCAGAAACACAGCAGCATTCTTACACGCTCCTCCACCTCCCGCCTCGTTATTTTGGACCATGCAAATTAATGCCTGTTAAGGAACCAGTGAATGAAAGACATCGGAGAATTTTAATGAGCCCTCCACTGCTGCCGGTGGAGGAGGTCATTTCATATCTCATAAATTAGCAAGAAGGAAAACAAACACCACTGCATGAGGAACTAAAGAGTTCGATTAGCAGTTGGATTAAACACGCTGAGGCTCAAGATAGTCAGGTTCTGGGGCAACACCTTTCAGGCAACCAAGCTGAACAAATAGTGGCCAAGATGAAGAGCACTGGAGCCAAATTAGACGACCGTGGGAATAGATCCAGGAGGTGAATGGCAAAGTGATTTAATAGTAAAGGAGAAAATACGAGATCAGCACTGGACAGTGGAAAAAAGATACCGTCTTCTGATAAGACTGTACTAAAGGTAGTGCCTTCTTGGTTTATTGTTATTAATAATAATAATAAGTGACATTGAGGTGGTGCTTTAGAGTTTATAAAACACGCTATATAACTCTCTCATTTGAAACTCACTGCAGTCACATGGATTAGATAGCAGAGTCATAATCACCATTTAATAGCCAAAGAAACCGAAACTCAAAAAAAGATCATGTGACTTGCCCATCGTCCTCACACCGTAAGGCTCAGAGGCCGGCCTTCCATCCAAGTCCAGTGCTCTGTCCTATACCACACTGCCTCTCCAAGCAATTAATAAATGCTACCATGCACTTAGTCCTGGAGGTAGCATATCATCATGATAGAAACCTAGAATTGGACACATAAAAAGACCTGCGTTCAAATTTCATTTCTGCTATTTCTGAGCACATCATCTCACCTCTGGAAGCCTCAGTTTCCTTACCTGTAAAATAAAGAGACTGAACTCGTGGCTTCTATAATCCATCAGCTCTAAATGGATGATCCCTAGATCCCTCAGTGTTAAAAAAAAAAAAGCCCTTTTCTTGCCACAGGCACCACAAAAGTGGGCAAAGCTCTCATTCTTTCAGAAATTAACTTATTAAGCCTCTGCCAAAATGCAAAATGAGTTCAAGTTTCAATGATCACCATGGGTAATGGCCAAGGGGCATGAACTGACTGTGCTGAACTGTTGGGGATTGTTTGGGGATTTCCTTTTAGATTTAACTGTGAATGCAAAGCCTTAGGATGCACCTGAGAGGTTGCTCATGAGCTGGCGTAGCTCAAGCTTCCACTGCCACCTTGTGGTCTGCAGAGATAAAGCATCCAGCAGCTGCCACAAATCTACATCTGTGGAGGTAGTTC
This sequence comes from Myrmecobius fasciatus, assembly GCA_023553655.1. Classification (NCBI taxonomy): domain Eukaryota; kingdom Metazoa; phylum Chordata; class Mammalia; order Dasyuromorphia; family Myrmecobiidae; genus Myrmecobius; species Myrmecobius fasciatus. The sequence continues at coordinate 31,868 of JAJPUD010016786.1, forward strand.
CCACACTGGGAGTTCCCTTCATGAGTGCATGTTAGTAATAACAAAAATGCATATATCTGTTTATACACACACATTACAAAAGAAGATTCTGTTTCATCCAAAAGCTGGTTTCATTTCAGCCACATGAAAACTTCTTGGCAAGATTCCCTACACAAAAAAGAGAGTAATAGTAACAACTCTACTTTATGGGTTATAAAATACAGCAAGAAAGAGGCTTGGAGAAGCCCTATCAGTGCCTGAGCACATGAGGAGCCACGAGGGTGCCCAAATACCCTGCCAGGGTGCTTGGCTCTTAAGAGGCTGAGTCTTGCCCTGAGGTTTGAACTCCTCACAGCGATTAAGCTGGGCTCCATACCAGGCAGATGCACTTTATTTGCCAGTGCTTTAAATACTGGAATGAGATCTGTTGCAGTGCTTTTGCCTATGGTCTTAAGACTTAAGCCTCCATTGGTCACATTTTCCAGGGCCTGGCATTAGCTTTTCAAATCTTCACTTTCAGTACGGCCAAGAAAGCCTAAGTCTGATCATCTTCAAGGGGAAAAAGATTAACCTGTCTCTATGATGTATGGTGATGAGCCAAGAACTGGTCACAAAAAGAAAGACAGAAAGAAAAATAATCATTTCTGATATTGCTTTGTGTTAGGATATACACACCCACACATATATAAGTTGATGCTTTTTAATATTCACTGGGCATACAGTCAGGGCCAGGCTTTGAAACTGAAGTGACTGGCTCACTACTGTTTTCTAATCCAAAATGTCTCCCCTTTGGCTTCCCCTGATTTCTAAAATTTAACTTGAAATGCATTTCTTTGTTTCAAGACTTTGTTTATTATTACTCCAGGTAGGAATAATATTTAAAATGATCAGTTCTTTACAAAGCAGTGTGAAAAAGTTTATTAGACTGTCTACTGAGCACAGGCCAAATTTGGGGAGAAAGTGTAGAAAGTTGAGATTGGAGAAATCCTAATGAATGACAAATCCCACCCCCTTATATTATTGTACAGCTAGAGTGCCACCTGCTAATTTTAGGAAAAAAATTTAAAATTATCTCTTGGAGTAAAAAAATAAGTCCATGATTGGCTTTAGTCACAAATGTTCCTCAGTTATTTACTATTGGTTTATTCAAATTATCTTACAATTGAAAGAGGGACAATTTCCCAGGCGCCCAGTTGTTA